>CAUYRH010089485.1:0-38879 GCA_963574655.1 Perodicticus potto | reverse complement strand
AGGATTTTTCTAGCTGTTTCCTAAATAATAACTTCAAACTTTCTTTTGGCTCACAAGTGTAGGTGGTCTGTGGTTGGCTGTCTTCATTGTCTGCCTCCGTAGAAGATGGAGGATTCCAGGATTTTACCGGTGAATGATGTACACAGGAATAAATCCATCGCCGTAAGGTATCCCTTTTGACATAATGTACGATTTGCTATAGGGTGTTAAAAAATACATTTTTTCTTATTAAATTTGTTATTTGAAATAGAAAAAAGACTGTTATCTATATATTATAATGTTCAATCATACTTCATATTTTCAAAGATATTTATTCTGTCATATTTTAAAAGAGATACAAAAGAATTCAGGAGTGAATTTAAAGAACCAAGCAAAGTAGGACATCTTTATTCATCATTAAAAATAATCTGAGAAAATGAAACTAAATATAATTATAGAAGCACAAGTCTTTGTTATATATTGTCAGTTTCTGAATACAGATAAATATGTTAGAAAAAAATCCAGAGCTTAAAAACTAGTGATTTCCTAGACTACACTGGGGATAATGATTCAAAATGGTCAGAGGTCAGAAGGTTATGAAAGTATCATTTCTCCCACAATTTTTCTTCCTCACACAGTCTCCTTAAAGAACATATAATGGTCTTCATTCATACACATGAGGAAATTGAGACTGAGAAAAAAGTGAGGTGAAACAATTCTTAAACTTATATTTGTGAGTATCTGATCTTAGGAACTGGGAAATCATGCAAGACATTTTTAATTGCACATAGGTAACTTTGTACATAATTTTAAAGTATTTTGATAGAAAAATTATCATGAATCCAATTGTACAAATCCATGCCTTTTAATTTTATCAAGAAGGCAGCATCAACAAATAACCGTTTTAAAAACTATCCTTCCCAAGTGACATAAATCTATACAGTTCCTATGGGTCCTATAACCTGAAATAAGGGTATATGGGTAGTGGAATAAGAAAAAGAGTTTGGAGGATCTGGCCATTTCTGTTTTTCTTTTTCTTTTGAGTCTATTATCTTAATTAATAGGCATCTTTTTTTCTTCTTTAAATGTCTGGTGTTTAAAACTTCTTCCTTTGGTTAAATTACTTAAGTGGGTAAAGGAGAGTTGAAATAAATTGTAAATTAAACTAGTAGAGATGTCATTCTTCAACAGAGGTTATTCAATAATCCTAAGGTGAAAATGTTAGTAAGAAGCATGGATAAAAGTCAGTGTTTTGCCTAAATGCAAATTCCTTGATTTTTTTTTTCATTACCCAAATTATGTCTGGTTTTTATCTTTCTAAACTTACTTTTTCTAATAAAAATAAAATAATACCTAAGTAAAATGTAATCATTGCAGTTAATCCCTGAGGGAAAGCAATTAAATGATTTTATACCAATAAATTCTCCATCAGCAATCCAAAACCAAGCTAAAGTCCTAAAAGAAATAAGAATAAGGGATAATCCAGGAATCACTTAACTGCTGAAGAATTTTTCTGCCAAACCTAGAACACTTTGAGTGGATCAGTGAGTCAACAAAGACAGATTTATTTGGATACTTGTGTTCAGTAAAAGTCTAAACTGAAACCAGGCATCCCAACTACCTTTTTCTTGTCCTAACCCAACTATTATTTTTTAAATGTTATATTTGTATTACTGAAATAGTATAGAATATTTTAATTTTATATTACAATATAAACTTATATTTCATAATATATTATAAATTTTATAATAGATTATATTAAGTAGAAATTGTGAGTTTTAAAATGTGATAAAAAAAGGGGTAAAGAGAGGAAGATTTTAATATATTATTTGTGTTTCCTCAGGTAAGTTACATAACTCCTCTCATCTTTAGATTTCACATTTACATACTGAGGAAGTTTCAATGTAGACATTGAAAGAAATTGGGCATGACAAACTCTTCGTAGAGTTATCTAAAGAGTACTTTGTTCTTGCATTTAGTTGGTTATTCTTTTCATTATTTTAGAAAACAACCAGTTCTCTCCTAAGGCTGTCAGCAAAGTCAGTCTTAACTTCCTAGCACATGCATTTAGAAGGGGTCAAATTAATAAGCCCATAGTTACAGGCACTTTTCCAGATAAATAACTCAGAGCAAAGAATATTGCTGATTTAACTCTGCCATACACTAACATGTCAATATTCCTGGCAATAATATAGAGAAACAGTAAAAGGATAAGATAGAGAAAAAGTAAAAAGACTTAGACTTTTTGTTTTTGTCACAGAAAACTCCTTTAAGCAAATACTCTTTCATATGTAGTAAGAACTGAGTCAAGGGGACTGAGATGATTGGTAGTAACTTGGCCTGAAGGGGCACAGTCCTTTGCACCCTCATAAGGTCATTCAGTCTCATTTGTGCTCCTTGAGGTGCAAGGCCCTGAGAAGGAACATTTCTAATACTTGGGCTAGATGTGCGTTTTGGAGGATTTCCTCCCCCAGCTCACAGAAGCGGCATTTCTGAAAAATGTGGCAGTTATGCCCTAAAGGAAAGAATGTGCTGGAGGGCCCCGCCAAGTCGAAGCTAGGGATTAATCACCTGCCTGGGCAGTGGGCTGTTGCGCGCTTTATTGCCTACTTCAATTTACACAATAACTTTCAGTTAATCATATAGAGAAATAGGCAAACAGAACAGACAACCCAGCACCTTTGTGGTTTATCTCCATTGTTGTTTATATCCCAACAGGATATTCTTGGTTTAAAAAGGTGTGTAGGGCTAGGCACCTGTGGCTCAATGGGCTAAAGCGCCAGCCACATACACCTGAGCTGGTGGGTTCGAATCCAGCCCGAGGGCAGCCAAACAACAATGACGACTGCAACCAAAAATGGACGGGCATTGTGGCAGGGGCCTGTGGTCCCAGCTACTTGGGAGGTGGAGGCAGGAGACTTGCTTGAGCCCAGAAATTGGAGGTTGCTGTGAGCTGTGATGCCATGGCACTCTATTCAGGGTGACAGCTTGAGGTTCTCTCTCAAAAAAAAAAAAAAGGTGTGTACATGCTTTGCTGTATTAATGCAAACAAGGTATGTTTATGGCAGATTTTGTTACCTTTGTGTTCTTTATTCTTGGATATTGTTATCTGATTATTTGGGGTATTTAAGAATCTGAGTAAAGATGGGTAGTAGCTGAACGCCTGAGTGAGCTTCAGCCATTCCCTTTCAAATCAATCATTCTGTCCGCAGTGCTACCTCTGCGCCATTAATCAGGTGAGCTGGTTGGCAGCTACATCGGCCCAAGCATTATTCATCTTCTGGGATTGGGGGTGGGTACCACCTCATTTTAGATTCAGTCTTGACTGTACTTGGACAAATCAGTGTTTATTTTTCTGGGACTGATATATGATAATGATGGGATACCAGTATCTCAAAATGGAGTCACTTATATTAGGTGGCATGAAGCCCAGATTAACGTGCTTTTTTTGTTTTTCCAAATTAATATTTGGGTACAAATTAACGTTACATTGTTTTCAATTTTAAAGTAAATTTTAAGTTGTAGTTGAGCCCTTCACCCAGAGGACATGCTGAACATGCTTCCATTGTCCTCATTAGGTGAAATTATGACAATTGCCCTCCCTCTGTTCCTCCCTTTTTACTGCTTTCTCCTCCCTCTTGCTGGACTGTATTTGTGGATCATCATTCATGTGGGAGTGTAGTTGTGTATATATTGGTTTCATAGTAGTATTGACTACATTGGATATTTTTCCCCTTCTTGAGATACTTCACTAAGAAGAACGTGTTTCAACTCTATCCAGGAAAACATAAAAGATGTAAAGTCTCCATCTTTTCTTATGGCTGAATAGCTCACTATGGTGTGGATATGCCACCATTTGTTAATCCATTCATGGGTTGATGGGCATTTGGTTGTTTTGATGACTTCACAAATGTCAGTTGAGCTGCAATAAACATTGTAGTACAACTTCCTTTGTGGTAAAATGATTTTTGTTCTTCTGAGTAGATACCTAGTAAAAGAAGTGTATGGTCATCTCTGAAGTACTCCCCTTAGCCATCTAATAATTGCCTGATCCTTTTTGTGTAATAGACTAAAGTGACAAGATGCCTGCTTTGGCCCTGAATGACAGTGAGCACACCTACAGAGAATCATAACAACATCAAAGGATCAGTAATATTCATGGCATTTTTGGCACATCTTCCCTAGGGGATTTTGAAGCTGTAGTCCAGATGCCCTACCCAGAGAGACTCTGCCCCTTAAAGGCTCTACTCACAGGCTGGAGTTTTTCTTTGAGGGGACTGGTCTCTCAATCCTTCACCTTACTTCATATACTGCCTTTAATACTTGTACTGTGAATGTTTGCTTATCATGGGTATATAAATCTCTCACAATAAACCACGAACTTGAGAATGACTCATTGCCTATTGGGTCACTGTGGAATCTTCTGGGAAAGGGAAAGCTAACACACTGACTGAACTGACTTGGTTAAAATAACAATTAAGTTTAATTTAACCAGGATTAAAGGTGGACAGTCCTCCATTTAGGTTGAAGAAATTAGTTTCATTGGTCTTTTGACAATTTATTTTTAAGGGAATTATTAATACAATGAACTACTCAGTCATAAAAAGAAAAAATGGTGATCTGGTAATTTTTGTCACAACCTGGGTGGAACTGGAAACCATTCTTCTAAGTGAAACATCACAAGAACAGGGAAACTAACACATGTACTCAATACCAAGTTGGTACTAACTGATCAACACTTAAATGCACATATAGTAAACCTCAATGAGAATCAAGCTGAGGGCGGGGGAAAGAGGATTCCTAAGTTCACACTCTTGGGTACAGTGTGCACTATCTGGATGAAGGACACACTTATAACTTTGACTCAATCTGTACAAAGACAAAGTCGGTGAACAAAACATGTACCCCCAACATTCTGAAACAAAATAAAACAAAGCAAAATAAAACAAAGAGATCAAAAAAGATACAGTGGATTGAAATCTGTCTTCCTCATAACTATTTCTATTTCATCTTTGCATCTTTCACTTGTTTTCTTCCTTCTCTAAATTTGAGAATACTTTTTACAGTTTTTATCTCTTCTGCTCATTTCTTACATTACTTCTTGTGACAGTTTTCATGAACTGCCACTTAACTTCTCCCCCATCTTCCACTGCCAAACTACGAGGCCTCAAGTAACAAATAACAACTGAATATTATAAGTATAAATGTTCAGATAATCTGAGACTACTTTGAAATAATATAAAATCACTTTAATTGCACTGCAGTAAACTTATTACATAATACTTCTAATACTTCTATTCCTCTATCTTTGTTGTCATTTTTTTTGCTTGTGCATATGACATAAGCCCGGAATACTACTACAATTTTACTTTAAAGTTATCATTGGGAGAATTAAAAATAATGCAAAAATAATTTTATTTTACCTTCAGTTCTTTTATTTCCAAATGTCTTCATTTTTTTGTGAAAATGCAGGTTTACACCCTGTGGAGTCTTACTCTGCCTGAGTCACCTTTAGTAATATTTATTACAGAGTAAAGTCTTCTGGAAATACATCAATCAGTTTGTCTAAGAAAAATGTAGACAAACTTTTACTTTTTTCGAAGAACATTTCACTTTCAGCACTTCAAAGATGTCTTCACATTTTCTTCTTGCTGACATGGTTTCTGATAAGCTTGCTATAATTGTTATCCTTGTTATCTGCTGGCTTTGTGTCTTTTTTCTGTGCCTCTTTTCAAGATTTTTCTGTCTTTGATTTTCAGGAGTATAAATACAATTTAATGTAGGTAAGTTTTTAGTGTGTGTGTGTGTGTGTGTGTGTGTGTGTGTGTGACTTTCCTCTTTTAAAATGGGGGTCAGGATATATGTGTATATCTTATTTATGGTTTTCTGAATTTTATGCATCTCTTGTTTGTTGTCTTTCAGTAATTTCGTTTATCTTTACTTTGTCCATATAGGCTTTGGATCAATGCATGATAGGGGGTTTGATGCTGTTTCACAGTTCTTTAATATTTCTTCTTTATTTCACTCTTTTTTAACTCTTTATATTTCCTTTGCATAATTTCTATTAATCTGTTTTCAAATTTACTTATTCTGTCCATGATTGTGTCCATTTTGTTAATGATCCCACCAAAGGCATTCTTTTCTTATTTACTGTTTTTCATTTCTCTAATATTTCCATTTTTTTATTATACTATCTATATCTGTGTTGACTTTGTCTACCATATCTTGAATGCTGTCTACCTTTTTCATTCAGAACATTTAATATATTAAGCATGCTTATTTTTAATTCCCTGTTAAATAATTTCAGCTTCTTTATCATAACTGTATATATTCTCACGATTTCTTTGTCTCCTGGACTCATAGTGATTTGTGTTGCCTATTCAATGTGTCTTTTAATACTTTGTTTAAATCTAGGCATATTGTAGAGCATAGTAGAGGCTGTCCTATATAGGTATTAACTCTGGAAATGAGGACCCTTTGTCTTCTAGACTGTTAATGTGGAAGTTTATATTAATCTGGTTCAGAGTTGTTCTAAACTTAAAAATTCTTGTTGCTATTGATTGACCAGAACTTTATCTTCTCTCCTGGCTGGCTCACCACATCTGATACTGGTGTTTCAGGTTCTTGGTCTCGGCGATTTGAAGAATGAATCCACAGACCACAGGATCTGTGGTAAGACAGGGTTTATTCACAGAAACAAAAATTGCAACTTACAAAAACCCAAAGCTCCTGGAAGAGAGAACTCAGGAAGGTATCAAGCTCTCCTGCTCCCTCTTTGAGGTCTGTTCTCTGGATCTCTGCTAAGGGGTTATATAGTCACAGGGGGATGTTTTGTAGGAACTCAATGTTTACTTTTAGGGAGTGGGTCTTCATCAGTTACAGCCAGATGTCCAATAAACTCTCAGGCCTTGGAAACTTACATGAAATTCACCAGTCAGAAGTGCATGGGGAGGAGACAGTAAGGTGCCAGTGTCTCCCCCACAGGTGTCCAGCCCTTCTGGCTACTGGAGCCTCCCAGGTGGCAGGTCATGGGGCCACCTGTCCTGAATCAATTCTCCCTCTCCAAGTGGAAAGTCTAACTGCTGTTAGGAAAAAGGGCAAAAACTCGATCTAACTGCTTCCTGCTGAATTGGGCGAGGATAGAAGGGGCAGTTAGGGTTTTTCTGGAAGGACAGTGATACAGGGGTCCATGATAGAATCAGGTCTTAGACTAGAACCATCTTTATTGTGTGTGGCTTGATGATATTTTTGGAAAATATAAATATGATTATTACATTAAAAGGCAAAGGTAGGACAGTGTCTGGTTAGAAGCGCTCATTCAGTGATGCTAAAAGAAAACTATATTAACACCTTTTTTGCTATTTTTTAAACAACAACTTTAAACTTTCCTTAGGCTTACAAGTGTAGGTGGACTGTGGCTGGCTCTCTTCATAGTCTGCTTCTGTAGAAGGTGGAGGGTTCCAGGATTTTACTCGTGAATGATATATCCAGGAATCCACTCCCATAACTTTAACAGTTGTAGAAGAAGACAAGATAACATGAAGGGGACCTTCTGGAGGGAAGAGTTTTTGATCATGCTTATATCTCCAGGAGAAAAAAGTTGTTTAGTGTTGAATGTGAAAATGTAGTGGGATACTAATGGATACAAATGGTTTTCCTGCTCTAGTTAGTATTTTCCTCCCCAAAAGGTGAGCAGGACTTGTAGGCATTATTAGGAAGGTATGAGGGAACAGTCAGTTATCCCAATTGCAGCTTAAAGGCTGAGTGAAAATTTTGGTAACTGGTATAGTTACAGATTTGGGGGATAAATGATCAAGGTTAGAGAGGAGTACAGAAAAGGTTTCTCTAGTGTCCAGAAGAAATTCTGTTACCTGGTCTTCCACCATGGTAAACCCAGGGCTCTTAAAGGGTGATGACACAAGCTGGAGCCCGTGGGGACAGGCCACTCTCCCGTGGTCACCCTTGCATTCTGGATGGGGGGCAGGTGGCTTGTCCAGTCAGGGGCAGTCCTTCCTAAAGGGGCAGTCTGACCACATTGGAAGCACTTGTTCTTAGCTCCTCTGGCTTCCCTCTGCCCCTGAAAAGTGCTCATTTGTCAGAGTGCCACTACTAGAGCCATCATTCTGTTTTCAACCCTTCTCTCTTTTTCCTCCTCTTTCTCTTGATCTCAGTTATAAAAGACCATAGTGGCCATTTTAAGAAGATTCTCCAGGTTATGAGCTGGGCCTAGAGCCAATTTCTGGAGTTTTCTTTGAATGTTTGGGGCCACCTGAGTGATAAATTTGTCTTTTAAAATAATTTGACCTTCTAGTAAGTCAGGTGTCAGCTGGGTGTGTTTTCTCATAGCCTCCCTAAGATGCCCAAGAAAGGCTGAGGGACTCTCATTTCGCTCTGGCAAATAGTAGACAACTTGGAATAATTTACAGGTTTTTCTTGGACCGACATAAACTTTCTCGGAAACATGTTAGAGAGTGCTTACGTCACCAGTCACCTTCTTTCCCAGGGTCCCGTTCGGGATTCTGAAGGGGAACCACCTGTCTTCCCGTTGGGTATCTGTCCCTGTCTCCAGGAGACATACTGCCATCAGTATTGGACGTGAACCATAAATCACCCCACTTCCTAGCTTCATCCAGAACTTCACTTTTTTAATTAAAGATCAAATTTTGATCTAGTAGTAATATGATATCTCTTCAAGAGAGGTCAAAGCTTTGTCCTAACCCTTGGAGAACATCTATGTACTTATCTATGTCATCATAAAATTTTTCTAAATCAGTCTTAATTTGCTTTACATTTGTTAGAGAAAATGGAGGGTATACTTGTGTCCTTCCCCTTTCACCACCCACAGTCTCAACCAAGGGACATAAAGAAGGATATGGTTACCTTCTGGGAGTCGCAGTAAGACCAGAAAAAATTCATGAGACAGCCTCTCTCTTGGGGTCTTCTGAACACATGGAGGAAGGTGTGGAGAGGTAGATGGTGGGTTTGAACTAGGTGGTGATGCTGTCTCCCTTGAGAATCCCTGACCATTTGGGGAAGTGACTACAGTGAAGAGAGCAGAATCTATCTGACAGGTCTTACACAGATAGGGGTTGTCCCTGAGGGAAAAGAAAGCTTGCACATAGGGCACCTCAGACCACTTTTCTTCCTATTTACAAAAAAGCACCTAACTGAAAAATGGTGTCATAATTAAGAGTACCATTTGGGGGCCATTGTTCACCAGTGGAGAGTTGATACTGAGGCCAGACCTGGGTGCAGAAGGAAACCATACATTCTTTTTTCAGCGTCTGGGAATCAAACTTGTCCCAGTGCTCCAGAATACAGCCCAGCCGGGTGTTCTCTTGGGGAGAGAATATATTACTCAGCTGTGAGAAAGAACAAATGTCCAGTTTAATCAATCCCATTCTAATCCTGAGTGGTCAGAGAGTCCTCTGATCAACCCAAGAAACCTTACTACCAAACAAAAAGAAGCATCCTTCCAATGTTTGGGGAAGAATCCCTGAGGAGAGCAGCCACCTCAGTCCCTGCACTTGTCTGGAATTAGCCACTCTTACCAATGTAGCGCTTAGTGCCCGCTGGTTCTCCTGTGCTTATAACGAGCCGGCTGCACAGCTCCGAGAAATCAGATCTCAGGGAGCCTGGTCCCACTTGATGCATATATTCTGCCCCTTCCTCCCACTAGCCTCAGAGTATCAATCGAAGTGAGGATAAGCCCCATCCTGGAGAAAATGGCTGTGTAATGTTTGCACATTTAACTCTATAGAATCTGTGTAAGCTTTTTCTAAATTCCCCATAACAAAAAGGAAAGTAGGCTCTGTAGCATGAGAGGTCTTGGTGTTAAATGCTATGCTTTTCCAACCTCCTCTTTCTTTCCCAAAGTTTACCAAGGCAACAGTAATGAAATTTAGTTACAAATCAGGGTTGAGAGACACTTTGAAACTTTTTGTATCACAAGTAGTTGCACTTAGCCAAAGTCCTAGAGGACCCTAGAATTATTTTAAACTTCCCCACATCAGAAGAAATCAAATACCCAGGGTCATTCTCATTGCTTTTCTTTATTTTCAAGAGACTGAGTGGTAGCCAAGGTTCAGGGCCATTCCCACCTTGGGGAGTCATCCTGGTTTCCCTTTACAGGCCTCTGGTTGTCCAGACAAATTATGGAGGGGAGTCATTTTGCCCTTTGTTTGGGGCTGACCTCTACTTAACATGGTTAACCTTTTTTTAGGGACATAAAAACACCAATGAAAAGTAATAACTCTCAACCCACCTACAACATTCAAAACCCCCTTAAACCATCTAATACACACTTCTAAAAAAATACCAGAATACCCTTACAAAATTAACTAAATATATAAACAATTCTCACCTACATTCAAACAAAGCATATATACTATCAAGGAGAGGAAGAGAACTAGAGGAGGTCTACAGAGATATAGAAAAAATTTGGGACCATAGAAGAGAAGATAGTAAAATCTGGGGTGCATGAGTTTTCGAAGGCCCTCCCAAGTCCTGGTGTCAGAACTATTTCTGGGGACCCTAGGGCCTCTGGGGGCTACTTCCTTGCTCAGCTCTCAACCAGGGAAAAGGAATAAACAGAGAATAAGCTCAAAATTCTTCCAACAGTCCCTTTGCCTCCTTTCTGAAGCCAAGGGGAATTAGTTTGCTCTCCAACCGCCTCTTGCCTGTGACCTGGAGGTCAGCATCTACACTACACACATTTACAGGTTGGTGGGCAATGAATTTATTAATCTCCAGTAGGATAGCTACAGAGAAAAACAGGATAGAGGTAAGCGGTCCCATTACTTTACCACAGGTGTTTTCTTTCCGTCTGCTGTCCCCATATGGGTCACCAAATATGATACCAGAGTTTTAGGTTTTGGTCTCCGTGATTTGAAGAATGAATCCATAGACCATAGGATCAGTGGTAAGATAGGATTTATTCATAGAAACAAAAATTAGAACTTACAAAAACCCAAAGCTCTTGGCAGAGAGAACCCAGGAGAGGAACGAACTCTCTCCCTCTTGAAGGTCTGTCCTCTGACTCTCTGCTCAGGGGTTTATATAGCAGCAGGGGGGATGTTTTGCCAAATTGAACCATTTACTTTTAGGGCATGGGTCTTCGTCAGTTACAGCCAGCTATCCAATGAACTCTCAGGCCTTGGAAACTTACATGAAATTCACCAGTCTGAAGGGCCTGGGGAGGAGTCAGCAAGACACCAGGGTCTTCCACGCAGGTGCCCGACCCTTCCCGCTACTGGAGCCTCCCAGGTGGCAGGTCGTGGGGACACTTTCCTGAATCACTATTTCTGAAAATACACCAAGGTTTTCAAATTTCTGTAGAGCTACTTCTTGTCTAAGGTTGAATACGGATTACAGATCAATTTCTGTTAGGTTTTGGGTTCTACAGTTTTTCTTTAGATCTTAGATCTACTTCCTGCACATTTTTCTTCCTCTCTTCTTTCTCTGTAATATTCTGTTATTTGGTACTTGAGGCTTCTTAGTTTGGCAGTGGAAGGTGGGAAAAGTTGATACTGGAATTTCTTCTTCAGTAGGTCTTTGGTCTCAAGGATTTTAAGAATGAATCCATGGACCACAGATTTATTTTACAGAAAAGAATACAGAGCAAAAACACCAAAGGTTCTGGCAGCAAGAAAAACCTAAGTGGGAAGAAAGCATGCTCCCTCTTTCACTCTCTCTGCGCCTGGGTTCTTTGACCAGGGGTATATATAGTCTTCTGAGTCCTCTGTAGTTACATTTGGTAACTACAAGACTTGGTAACCAATGAATGGACACCACCTCTTTTGTCCCCAGGTCTAGGAATCCTACATGAAATTGACCAGGCCTAGGAAATGGGGGTTCCCTGTTCAGCTGCAAGTGCAAGGGGAGGGAGACACTGAGGCAGTGGTGTCTCCCCAGTAATTGTCTGACCCCTCGTCTACTGGATTCTTCTGCGGTTCACCTTCTGCCAGCCCTCTGGTTCTTCTGTGGACTGCCGTTGCACCAACACCACCAGGCAAGGTGGCAGGTCTGCCCCACAGCTCAGCTGAGCTGGCTGCTGTGCCACCCACCCTGTATGAATGTGGTAGATGTGTGAAATCAGTTTTTCTGGCTCAGTCCAATACCTGTACCACATACCTTGGTTTTTGAGGTATGGCCTTCTCTGTTAGTCTGCCCCATACCTGACTGAAGGAATTAGCTCACTGTGTAATACTCCGGCTCTTCTATGAGTAGATTTTAGCCTGTCCCTGTATCCTTCTGATACAGGGCAGGTGTGCCCGCAGCTTGGTCAGCACCAGCCACCTAGGAGGACCTGCCGGCCTTCTGAATCTCTACCTCTGCAGTGTTGGTGCAGCAGACGAGGGAGGCAGAGCTGGAGAACCAAGCAAGTTGGAGAGGGCGAGCACAAGTGAAGCGTGTGGGTCCATAGTTAGTTGAGTAAGACCATAGTACAGCCACACTGCTGCCGGTGCCAACCTCATATAGAGCCCTTCTTTGGCAACACTACTCCCCTGTGAGCATTTCACAGGCCCAAGGGTGATATAAGGTTCCCCCACTCAGGGATGAACAGGGACCCCTCATTTCCTAGGCCTGGCCAGTTTCATGAATGGACTCCATTCATTAATGCGCTCATTCACCTTGCCCCTAGTGGAAGGGACTGTATCCATTCATTGACCCACTACTGATCTTACCCCAGTGGAAGGGATGGTCCCTATTCATTGGTCCACTCACTGATCTTACCCCAATAGAAGGGATCATATCCATTCACTTGTTATCAAGTTCCAGCCAAATGTAACTACAAAGGACTCATACAACTATATCCAAAGACAAAGAACCCAGGCAGATTGAAGATTTTCTGACTTAATTATTTCCCTCTGCCAGGAGCTCTGCTGCTTTTCTGTAAAATAAATTTCATCTTACCACTGACCTGTGGTCCATGGATTTCTTCTTGGAATCCCTGAGACCAAGAACCTACTGAAGAAGAAATTCCAGTATCACTTCCATTAGTGGCAGTAAGTGTTTGCTAGTGCCCTAAAGTCAGCATTGCTGTTGCAGATTAAACATCACAGATTAACTTTTGTTCCATAGTGGAGATAGCAGATAATTTGGGCAGCGGTTCTTGCCTCTCCTGCATGACTGCTGTTCTCCTACCCACTTATGCACCAATTGGATGCTGAATGGTCTTTCAGATACTCTCTGAAACCCTGACTGGCAGGGTTCTTGAAGAGGAGTCTGCAGGATGGTGCAGACTTCAACACTCACAGGGTCCCTCTGGGCCACACAGCCTTTACCAATTTGTCAACAATTCTAGCAAGTAAACCCATGCTCCTGGATCTTTCCTCCTTGAACATACTGTCTCTCCTTAGGTTTGGGAGCCACTACTTTCTTTATGAATACATTCTTCCAATGCATTTGGAGAAAAATCACGAATTTGAAGTTGAGCTTTATTTTTGTAATAGTATGAGAGACACTACTGACAGCTCTCTATATCGTGGCATGAAAGCCAGAGGCTTTCATTCACCTTTTGCAATATTAATGATTTATGTTTAACTATTCTCTAAATGAATCAACATAGAGGTGTAAAGAGGTGAAAATATCACTTATTGTCCTATAATAAGGAAAGACTATAATAACCTGAGAGGCCTTTAAAGTTGGAGGTAAAAAAAACATTCTTATAATTAAAAAGCTAGCCCTGTAGGTTATTAAAATGTGTTTTATATTTTACCATTTTTCAATTTGAGGTGACTTTCGATATTAAAAATTGTTGAAATAGGAGCACTGAAACAAAAAAATATAGGGATCTGAAACTCACAAGTAAGACTAACGCCGGATGTCTTCCTGTATTTTAGCACTAAATTGAATTCTGAACTTCCTGACAGGCAAGGCAGAAATCTAGGCTTGTTATCAGTCAAGGTTCTGCTTTGAATACCACTTTGGTTTTGTAACAGACACTTTCCCATCTCTAGGGTTTTAGGTATACATTAGCAGGATATTAATTTTGGGAATAAACCTTTTCTAGTCATTGATGAAAGCATAGACCTGGAGGGGAATCTTTACTATTTGCACAGAAGTGATTCCTAATCCTACCTAAGGGAAAACCAACCTAATAAAGGTGGAAATATATATATAACTTAGATATAATACACCCTCTGGAAAACGTCTTACTCACAAAAGCAAGATTTCTGAAAATTCTGCAGAATCTTTCCTTTACTAAGGTAGTACGCCAAATTCCTGACAAGTGTTACAATGTGGTATTACAAAGGGAAATCAAGATAAAAGATTATTTTGATCAAAAAAAGTATTATGAAATCTACACCTATTTAATGTTATATACATATATATATTTTAGACATATACTTAATCTTATAACTTAATGTATATACACCTTAACTTATATAGAGTAGAAATTAGATAATTTCCCAAGATAAATTTCCTGTTAGTAAAAGGCTATGGTCTAAGTTTTATGTGTGTATATGCTTTAAAAACAAAAGTTCTACAGACAACAAAAGGTGTTATACATAACTGTTGTTACTTTAAAAGCTCCTTGTCTCAAATAATATTGAAATCTGGAGAGGAATGACGAGTCTAGATAAACATTTGGCTCCACAAAGCAGTGAATAATTAGAAAACAGAACAGAGGGAAGAAGGCTGTCCACAAAAAGTACATTCAAGTGAGTCTAATTGTGTCACTTGGCTATGAGAAAAGGGAGGCAGAAGTGTTTAGAAAATACAAGTAGGTGTGAAAATGAGCATGAAATTTAGGACAGTGCAAATCAATATGAATGATACCTTCAAGAAGATCCAATAGTAAGCAACTTACATGATAGTGAATTTACTGAAAGGAAAACTAACATACCTTAGAAATAGTAACCAGTAATTTTGAAAAACAAAATGTATTTTTTAGCATAAAAATATCATATATTGGTGACTAACTTGAAATTTTGGCTAAATGTAATTGTTTTCTGAATCTAATACTAGCATTTGAGCAGAAAAACATCTTTGTTATATTTTTCTCTATATATCCACTTTATTGTAAGATAAAAAGTTTAGTAGTCATAATTAGTAGTTCCAATTTATTTATTTTGCAGTTATTGGCCAGGGCTGGGTTTGAACCACCACCTCTGGCATATGGGGCTGGTGCCTTACTCCTTTGAGCCACAGGCGCTGCCCTGTAGCTCCAATTTATTTAAACTCAACTCATAATTTGGTGATATGTTTTTTTCTATGTATTTTAGTAACATTCCTCAAAATCTCATAATATGCCTTCAACAAAACAGACTATAAAAGCAACATTAACGATAAAAGTTAATTGTTATAGTAAGAATATTAATATAACCCATTTTATGGAATACTTGAATTTCTTCTAATATGTTTTATTCTCAACAATTGTTTTATGTCTATAGAGCAAATGCCACTTTCATATTTGAGTTTCAGAAAGAAAAAAAAATGTTTCCCTCTGGTATTTTGCTAAAAATTAAATATTGAATTTAATCTTCACTTTCATATTAAAAATTTTATTCATCAAGCACTTTAATTGATCATTACAAATTGCTATAGTTCATTTTATTTTGTAAAAATTAAGCTCATGTAAAATCCCTATTTTATATAAAAATGACTGCTAACAGCAAAACGCCTTCAGATTTCAAATAATGTTTCTCACGATATCTGGAGTTAGGTATTTTCCTTCTTTACTCTTCTGCTTGGATATTAAACACAATTTTTTGCAGTTATTACTAACAAAGAGGTTTATTTCTTCTAATTATAGTAGACAATCAAACTAGTCTCTCAGCATTTCTGTAGAAAATGCATATTTGGCTGGCTGCAGTCCTGGGGCATGCCGGCAGCTACCAAGGTCATGCGCCCTTCCCCTTCTCCAGGTCCTGCCCAAGTTCCCACAAACAGCCCAGGCAGTAGCCTCCATTCCACGACCTAGCGGGGAACCTGTGAAGGGATATGAAAGCCAGGAAAGCAGAAGACAAACAAAGCTACACACCAGTGTCCTTATGAACATAGACGCATAATATCCTCAACTGTCGGATCCTCTATGACCCTGGTCTCAATTACCGCAGAAGGAACCAGGCGAGACGCAGATTAGAAGTACAAGCTCGCAGGAGGCGGGCTAACCTTGATTGCAGGGTAGCCCCGAGCAACCTCTACAGTAGCTTTTTATTGAGAGGGCACAAGACAGGTGAGGGGAGTATTAGACAATGACCACATGCCCAAGGCTCGCCATGGGCTGGGTTCTTTCTCCGCAAGGAGCACCTGTGGACGAATTGGCTGAGGGCCCGCCCCCCAGCTGCAAATCATCTTGCTCAGAGGTTGTGTGGATCTTGGCATCCTCTACGTATCCCCCCCGCTAGCGTATGAAAGACATGTCTAGATAGGCAAGGGAGAGAATCTGTCATTGGTTACTTCAGCTATTCTCCTCACCGAGGAGCTTTCCTTCCTGCTAAGTAAAAGAAACAAAAGGGCATAGAAGTATGCCAAAATTACACCAACAGAACTAATCCGGGTATAAGGGAAACTATTTTAGCCACACTAGGCATAGGGGAAAACATGTCCCCTTTGTGCTAATCACCACCAACTACGTGCTACGGGCTAACCCATAGGGCCCAGGACGCTTCCATGGGAAGTATTAATCACCACCCGAAGTTACGTTAGGTGGGGAAAGGGCTGTACTGAACTCAGACTCATTCCAAAGAGCAGTATAGCCCAACAGATATAAATCCAACAAGTGAAATTCTCTTACCTTGGCCTATACCAGTATAACCTTTACCTCGAAGCCTGCTGTTCGAGATCTTTGTAGTCATAACTTTCAAAGGTTTAGAAGATGCATACCAAGCCTACCTGGGGCTTGTTATTCAGCCCCAAATAATGAAATCTTGTATCAATCTTCCCACTCTGCATAGAAGCTCCAAATGCCTCTTAGGAAATAGGACGCTGACCGCTCTTAACTGCTTCCTGCTGAGGATGGACGGTGATGTGGGAGAGGCAGCTCAAGTGCCCACAGAGGAGATTGATCCAGGGTTTCTCTATTATGAAATTACCTAGGCTCCAAAATTACGGGCCCTGTGAATAAAAGAAAAGTTAGTGAAAACAAATTTGCTAAAGTGCTGGCAAGATTTCCTGCTCGTGTCAAGGCTTAATCCAGCGGGCTGGTAGCCACTGCTTCTCTTGTTGTTTTGTAATAATACGGGCAAAACCTTGACCCCAATGCAGTACATAACTAGTCTTCCACTCTTCCATGTCAGGTTTTCTATAAAAAATAGGTTGTTGCATTGGAGACGATGGTGGATGAATGAGAAATGTCCAAGGGCATTCTGTAGCTGTCTTTCCGTCATTGCTGAGATTCAGAAAATTGAGAGTGAAAATAGCTCTAGCAAGCATATACTTAGGACTATTATTCAAAGGGAGGATATCCTCTCCCTCTCTGTTTATCTAACATATTTCAATGTTTTATGATATCGCTCAATAATGGCTTGTCCTTGAGAATTGTAAGGAATACCATGAGATAATTGAATATTCCAAAAAGATAGGAAGGTATTTAATTTGTGAGTAGAATAAGAAGGTGCATTATCAGTTTTAATGGATTTAGAGAGACCCATATTATTAAAGCACTCTAACAAATGTTGAATGACATGGTAAGTCCTTTCTCCTGGTAAGGCAGTAGCCCAAGAGAAATGAGAGAAAGTATCTATGGAATGATGAACATGTTTCAGTCTACCAAAGGATGAGACAATGGTCACATCCATCTGCCATTTCTGATTTGCTGCTTCTCCTCTAGGGTTGGTGCCCTCTGGAAAGGGAGGTAAGTGTATCTTTGAACAAGAAGGGCAGTTAAAGACTGAGTTCTTGTAAGTTGAAATTTCTTACAGAGCATTTTTGCATTAGCATGTATATAAGAGAGAAAGGTAGAAGCTTTTTGAACAGTGCCAATAAGGGCCTGATCTATCTTTGAATTCAATGAGGTGTATCCAACTTTACCATGCTTGCTGGCATCTGTGTAAAAGAGAACAGCATCCGATATTGGAGAGTCTCTAACAGCATAAAGGAGAATTCAATTAGTAAGCTTTAAAAAATTAAATCTCTTGTCATTAGGATATTCATTAGCAATTGAGCCTGTATAGGATGCAAGAGCAATTTGCCATGATATTGATGATTGAAAATTAAGTTTTATTTCCTTTTCTGTGAAAGGAACAATAATAGAATAAGGATCATAACCTGTAAGTTACAAGGCTCTAGGAAAAAACATAGTGAATTCATTTCTACCCTTAGCAACCAATTCACAAATTTTATCTAAGTATTGTTATAATTTTTGTGTAGTTCTGTTAGAAAGGAACAACCATTCTGTATATACTTGGTAAATAACTCCAGTTGGGGAGTGACTAGTGGCTGTAATTATTAACCGAATCGGAAATCTGACATCAACCCTATCTAATTCTTTTGATTCGAACTCCTTTTCAATTAGTTGCAATTCTTCCTTGGCTTCTGGAGTGAGTGAGCAAGAACTATTTAAGTCCAGAGGTCCTTCTAGAATTTTGAAAAGATTAGATAAAGCATGGGTTGGAATTCCTAAAATAGGACATAACCAATTAATATGACCTAATAGCGTTAGAAAGTCATTTAAAGTAGACAAGGAATCCAATCAGAATTGAACACGTTGTGGAAGAATTTGAGTTTGAGTCAATTTATATCCTAAATAATTATAAGGAGCTGTAGTTTGCACCTTTTCTGAAGCAATTTGAAGACCATAAGACTTTAATAAACATATAGCTTGTTCAAACATTTCCTGTAAAACCGTCAAACTCTGATGTGCCAGTAAGATGTCATCCATATAATGGATAATGTAGGCTGTAGAGTATTTCCTTCTAAGAATCTATAATGGTTGATCAACAAACTGTTGATACAGTGTAGGACTATTCAACATACCTTGTGGCAGAACCTTCCACTGGTAATGCTTGGGAGGCTTCTGCTAATTATAGACAAGAACAGAAAAGGCAAAACTTGGTCAGTCTTCAAGATGCAGGTATATGGTAAAAAAAACAATCCTTTAAGTCAATAACATACAAATGCCCACTGGAAGGAATCATGGAGGGTAAGGAAGTCCTAATTTTAGGGGTCCCATGGGTATAATAGTTTTATTAACTTTGCAAAGGTCAGTAAGCATTCTCCAATTACCTGATTTCTTTCTTATCACAAAGACAGGTGAATTGCAACAGCTGGTGGACAGCTTGATATGCCCTTGCTCCAATTGTTCCTGTACTAATAATTTTAAGGCATCCATTTGTTCCTTAGTTAAAGGCCACTGCTCCACCCACACTGGATTATTACTCTTCCAGGATAACCTGAAAGCATATTTTGGGGCAGTGGCCTCTATGCTAAATTTGCAGGTCAAAGGCAAAATACTCTGAAAGATTGAATCTAGAGTTCTGATGCCAACAAAAGTAATATCAACAACTTGTTTCGGCCATTCCTCAGGCCACTGATTTAGAGCCATATCCGAAACATCAGCACCTGTGTCTAACAGGCCAGTAAAGGTTTTATCCTTCAGCGTAAGAGTCAATTGAGGCCTACTCTTATCAACAGCTGTTTGCCAGAAAATATGGCTTGTGTTACCAGGTTCACCACTATGTTTTTTCCCAGTGCCTTGTAACTTAATGCACAGCAAGAGTAGTGATTGAGCAATCTTCTGTCCAGTCAAAATTTGAGTTGGTTCGTTTATTGAGATCATGATCTGTATTTCTCCTAAGTAATTACCATCAATAACACCTGTGTGAATGAACATTCCCTGTGATACTAATTCACTTTTCCCAAGCAATAAACCAACAGTACCTGGGGGGGGGGGGTAGAGGACCACACACTCCTGTTTTCAATTCTTTTGCTCCCATGCTGGGAAGCAAAAGGACATTATCATATGCAGGTAAGTCCAGAGCAACACTGCCTAAGGTGTCGTGTAAGGTGTCGTGTAAAAGAGACTGAACAGAGCAAAGTTGCTGGTGAATGAGTACATTCTCTAACCCGGGCCCGCCTACTAGTTTTCCTGCAGTAAAGGTGTTCCTTTTTTATCAAACCGAGAGCGGCACTCACTTGCCCAATGAGGTGATTTCTTACACCTGCTATTAGTCTTTTGTTCATTATTTTTTCTACAGATTTTCCCTTTCCAACACTCTTTTCTCTTATGTCCATATTTTCCACAGTTATGACATTTAGGACGGTATGGATTGATCCCTTCTTTCAAAGCAGCAGTAAGCAAATTAGCCTTGTGGAATTCCATTCCTATATCAGCACATGCCCGTATATACTCCTTAAACGGAGCATTTTGTGCTCTCAAAGGTCGCAAGGCCTTTTGACACTCAGAGTGAGCATTCTCAAATGCCAAAGTTTGGAATAGCATGTCTCTGAGCTCCGGCTGGGCAACGGCCTTATCGACTGCAGTTTTTAGTCGGGTTAGGAAGTCGGTATATGGTTCATTCCCTGACAGCATTATCTTAATAAAAGATTTAGAAATGTATCCAGGAGCCTGAACCTTTTCCCAGGCCCTAAGACAACACAGCCTAGTCTGGATTATGGCTATGTCATTATACTGGAGTTGATTGGAAATCCCCAGCCACTGACAAGACCCAGTGAGCTGGTCTGATGATATTGGGACTCCTCTCTGCTGGTTTTGGCGACTCATCAGGTCAGCCTCCTCCTTCCACCAGGTTTTGAACTGTAAATACTGCCCAGACTCAAGAACAGTTCTGGCTATCATGTCCCAGTCATAAGGAATGAGCCGCTGCTCTTGTGTAAGCCCCTGTAACAGACCTCTAGAAAACGGGGATTGTGTACCGTACTGTGCAATGGCCTGTTTCAAATCTTTCAGAACCACAAAGGTGTTCATATGGTGATCAAAACGTTGGCCCCCTTGAGGGTGTTGTGGATCGGGAGGAATACCAGTGACCGTAACCGGAAAAAGCCCCAAAGTGTCTTCCCACCTAAAGTCACCAGTGTTACGCCCTTCTAACACAGCTTTCATAACAGAGGTTACAGGCGGTTCTTCTACATAGGGAGGCACTGAGGGCAATACTGGGTGCTCTAAGTCGGCATTTCTGACAGTGAGATTATTTACCCGGTCTTCCAATTGTTTGATCTGAGCAGCCATAAGGGCCATAGAGGTAATTCCTTGCTTATTTGTGTCTGTATATACACTCTTGATTCCCAGTTCTCCTCAGGTCCAGCTTCCTACTGAACCTCACTATTCTCACTTTTGAATTCTGTTTGAACATTGCTTTCTTCCTCAGTTTCTAATTCTCGTGAGTCCTCAAAAAGAAAGTTACCAATTGTTTTTTCTATATGTCTTTATTAAAGATCTCACTTATTCCGAGTGATGTTCCCTTGATTCTAGATTGGCCAAAGGTCCCACTTGCCCTGAGTGGAGCTTCACTTTGGACTTCCTCCCACTGTCTCCCAAAGGTGTCACTTACTTCTCCAGTGTCACTTTCCCCTTTGGTCCACGTCCCTGGTGTCCTGTTGTGTCCTGCTGGATCCTGTTGACTATGCCAGATATCATATCCTCTATGGCCCTGGTCTCCATTGCAGCAGAAAGGAACCAGGTGAAATGCGGATTAGAAGTACAAGCTTGCAGGAGGCGGACTAACCTTGATTGCACGGTAGCCCCGAGCAACCTCCGCAGTAGCCTTTTATTGAGACAGCACAAGACAGGTGAGGGGTGTATTAGACACTGCCTATGTGCCCAAGGCTTGCCATGGGCTGGGTTCTTTCTCCACAAGGAGCACCTGTGGAAGAATTGGCCGAGGGCCTGACCCCCAGCTGCAAATCATCTTGCTCAGAGGTCGTGTGGCTCTTGGCGTCCTCTACACTCAACAAAATGCTAACAAACTGAATTCAATAACATACAAAAAGGATAATTCACATCAAGTGGGTTTTATCTCAGGCATGTAAGGATGGTTCAATATACACAAATAAACAATGCAATACCAGTGCTCATACAACCTGTAAGATAATCACTATTGCAGAGCCTGATATCTCTAACCAAATTCCTCCTATTTTGCTCAGTCACTATGTCCTTGCTGCTTTGACCTCCTTACACATCTTTAAATATGTGTCCTGTCTCAGGTCTTTTGTATTTGCTTTTTCCTCTTCTTGAAATGCTCTTTCCCAAGATATTTGTACAATGTCTTCTTTGATTTCTATGTCTGTTTATATGATATTGATATAGAGGAATTCTAACTACTCAATGTAAAACATCACCACTTTCTTTCAGAGTTCCTCCTACTTCCTGATAATATCCATTTTCCATTTACTTTAAAACTCTTGTCTTTCCTGCTTATTCCAATATTAATACATGGCACAAGTACTATAAGGAAAGGGAATCTCTGCTCTGCACATTGTCCCCTAGTATTTAAGATAGAATCTGCCTCATGGTAGATGTCCAATAAACATTTGTTGAAAACACGAATGGATAATGGATCCTCATTCTCTAGATGATTTTAACTCTGAAAACTCAAATGTACATACTGGCTGGGCATGGTGACTCATGTCTTTAATCCTAGCACTCTGGGAGGCCAAGGTGGACCACCCTAAACAAGATTGAGATGCTGTCTCCACTAAAAATAGGGGGAAAAAAAAAGGAAAAACTAGCCAGGCATTGTGGTGGGTACCTGTAGTCCCAGCTACTTGGGAGGCTGAGGCTAGAGAGTCGCTTAAGCCCAAGAGTTTGAGGATTGTTGTGAACTGTGATGACACCACAGTACTCTACCGGGGAGGCAGAATGAGACTCTGTCTCAAAACAAAACAAAAACAAAGCAACATCAAAAAATATACATACTGGCTTGGCACCTGTGCTCAGTGGGTAGGGTACCAGCCACGTACACAGAGGCTGGCACATTCAAGCCTGGCCCAGGCCTGCTAAACAACAATGACAACTGCAACAACAACAACAAAAAAAACCCAGGTGTTGTGGCAGGCACCTGTAGTCCCAACTACTTGGGAGGCTGAGGCAAGAGAACTGCTTACACACAAGGGTTTGAGGTTGCTGTGAGCTGTGACATCACAGCACTCTACTGAAGGTGACATAATGAGACTTTATCTCAAAAAAAAAAAAAGTACATACCTACTGTTGCCTTTCCTGATACCTCATTTCCTAATAACCTAGTAAAAATCATAGATGCCTTGAATCTTAAACCTCATTAAATTACTTTCTCCAATGAAGCTAATAATTACCTCTGGGTAAACATTATATAAAGGTTTAACATATGTCATTCATTCAGTATAAATTTGTTAAGTTCAAGTATTCCATAAGGTATTAGAGATATTTGAAGACGTTACCCACTTTCCAGGAGTTGCCCAACTGAGAAGACAGACATATAAACTGGTAAGTGTACATATATCAAAGACTAAAATACAGGATACTATGTGGCTCTAGATGAATGTACTAAAAGGCAAGGCACCGCCTCTAGAATTGTAAGGCAGAATGGCTTCTCAGGGAAACCGATGCCTGCATTGATTATTAGAACTTCTAAAGCTTGTCCTTAAAATTCCAATACTATTTTCTAATACCTCAATTTTAAGTCAGTAATACAATGTTTAAGGTTTGAAATTCTCCCTTCTAAGCCATTGATAAAATTATTATTATGTAGATTGCATGAGGCAGGCTTGGCAAAAGAATTGCAAAACTTCCTCTGAAATCAATATTAAATTACAAATTGGTAATTGTTGTGTTTAAATTCTTGAACAGCAAAGAAGCGCCTACACAATGGCATTATTAAACCCTGTTCATTGCTGTCAATGAAAGAAATTTGTGTCATTTGAAAGAGAAGAAACTGTTTTCTGCAAGTCTAGATGAATTATACTTGTTCTTTCATATTATTGAGAAAGCCTATCATGTTGTCACCAAAATAAGCTTGTTTGACAAGCACTTGTCTTACTTGGGGATTCTTTAAAAAAGCAATGCGTTTTCTAAGATGCATCTGATGAGTTTTAATAAGACTTACTAACTTACCTTCTGAAAGTGAGAGATGTTTACTGGTACCTCAAATATCAAAAATATGCTCATTAACCATGTGTTTTCAGCTGTTGTCACTATTTTTGGGAGAATAAATCAGACAGGATAATGCTATAGTTGAAAGAAAACAAATTCATTATGAAGATTCAAGGACGCATTTAAGTGCAGAGAATTGTAAGCTTCAAGTTTGGCATAAATGGCAATAACTCTTATTGAAGATCATAAAAATAATCAAAGAATGTCGAATAACTAAGTTCTGTAAATTCTTAACACGAGTAATGCAGGATTGAAGTAGAAAAGGAAAGGAGTGAGGAGAGAAAACAGAAGGCTTGCTCATTTGTACAAAACTTAAATGTATGAAATAACTTATCCATTCAGGTTAATATTGGAATAGGCTTGTATAAAAGAAATGATGTTGAAATGTTTCCAATTAGCGAAACCACCAGTTTAATAGTTGAGAAATACTTCACATTTTTTGCCTAAAATATAGTCTTTCATGGGCTATGTTAATATTGAAAACTTCCCCAAAACTTTATAACTTTGACAGTGAGAGACTTAAACTTGTTTTCTGCTTCTTTTAGTCTAGTAAAAATTTTCCAAGATGCAAGGGCATAGCCCTAATGGACTCACACAACCTCTTTTTACTAGTAAGAGCTTAAACTTAATAGATAAACCATTGTTACAGTTACAGTGTAGATCTAGGGTAATAAATTTTTAGCTCAGAATATACTATTTCCTGACCTTCACCTTTCCCCCTCAGCTGAATTTTACTTTGTTTTTTTGAAAGTGTTTCTATTTGTTATCTCTCTTTTTATTCAAATAGCTTCACCTCTTGGATCTCCGAAGGTATAATAAATGAGACAAAACACCAAAACTACAACCAAACCAACATGGTTGTTTATTTTCAAATCGGCCCCTTTTACGTTTATTTCTCAATTGATACAATCCGGCTAACAAAAATTATACATCACTTATTTTACAAAATCCCTCTGCTTCATGTTTAAAATTTCACACTTCGCCCCTCACTGCAGGCAAGCCCTCCCGCTCTTCACCTTGATGACAGCTCCTCTTGCTTTGTCTGTTTCCAGCCCCTCCTGCACCGGTTTGCAGTTGCTAATCTGCACAATGGCCTTGGGATATCTCACTTGAACTCACAGCCCTGTCTACTGGTGACATCACCTTGGTGCCCAAACTGCTTTCTCAAATTCCTGTTTCTCCTAGAATATAAGTTAATATATCTGACTATCTGAGACATATTTTAAAGTCATTTAGGGGTATTCGTTAAAACCAAAACTCAAGTGATAGTTTTAAATTGCCTCCTTGCTTTACCTCTAAATGTAGCCACTGATGTCATATATTCTGTGCATTTTATAACCAAAAACTATTCGCATTACTTCTAACTTTACCATAACATCACATATTATATTTTCTTGCCTGGACTTCCATAATAGCACCTTCACCATGGAGGGCAAGGAATATGTCCTGAAGATAAGTTTTATAGACAAGCATACTATTTCAAAATTGACTAAGATTATATCCTATAATAAACAGACATTTGACATAAAATCCAGACTTGTTTTCTCTTGAGTAATTGGGTAATCTGGCAACAATTATCTGAGCTGTACATTATGGTAAAAGTAAACTGTAAAGAAGAAATCTGAAAATAAAGTAACAAATATATTAGAACACTGCTTTCTCAAGTAACTGTATATGAAGAAATGTGATAAAATTTGGCAAAAACTACAGACAAATAAACAGTTTTAAGTTTATATTAGAAAATTAAGATTAAAAATAGTGGTATTAAAACATTTTTCTCCAAATCCTATAATATTGCAAACATTTATAGCCTCTTCCAAATATGCAAAATTACATATCAGTAATTTTTTCTGATTAATTACTCATATATTGATTTTCCCTATTTTACCTCATTTAGATGCATCAGTTTTTTTTAATTTTGTTCCTTATTTATGGACATTTTAATTGTTCATAGATTTGCAATGATAAAATTTTCCTGACACAAGAACGTGCCATCTGTCAGAAAATTCGAGACTTCAGATTGGGAC
The DNA here is from genome assembly GCA_963574655.1 of Perodicticus potto. NCBI lineage: Eukaryota > Metazoa > Chordata > Mammalia > Primates > Lorisidae > Perodicticus > Perodicticus potto. The sequence goes on along the minus strand of CAUYRH010089485.1, from coordinate 12,839 downwards.
TTTTTCTTATACCAAAAGAAGCATTAATTAGATCAATTGAAGATCACACAACTTACAAAAAGATGCAGAAGTAATATAGCAATGGTTTAATTACTTTTCTGTATTCAAAGGAGAAATACATCCTCGAGATGTATTTTAACTTGTGTTCCCAAATTGGAATAGCGATTTATAGACCACTGCTCCTCAGCCAAGTAATTTCTTCACTTCAGTTCATTTTTATGTTAAATAAACATGAAAGATACCTGAAAAAATACTGATGCAAAAAATATTTTTAGACTTAGAAACAATGAAGTTGTTTCATTGTTTCTCATAGATTTTAAGACAATTATCTTTGACTCTGATATATAAATATATTATTTGTAAATAATGATAACTTTTTTCTTTATTTTTAATATTCACAACATCTCTTTAATTGGCTTATTTCTTCAGAAATGTATTACATAATGTGACAAATTACTTTTGGTACTAAAAGGTGTATGCTTCTCTCTCTTTTTTTTTTTTAAACACTGTATGTTAACCGATCATGTTAAAGTGTTAAAGGCCTAACATTATGTACTTCTATATGTACATACACACACACAAAGAGCTTTGAATTAGTTTGAATTTTCTTGACTGTTTGTCTTGAAACTCTTAAAAATGATACACATTTCTCTCATTTACTTTGTGCTTTATTAAAAATGAGCAAAATTAATAACTGCAAATGATTGTGGAATATTCGCTTGATAGAAACATTGACTTCTATTTACTAATATTCTATTTAATATGTTTGTTCAATTTCTATAAGTGGTATGATCAATATACAAAAAGCATTTAGAGGGGTTCCTGGTCTGAAGTGTTCCGTAAGTGTCTTAACTATATTTTAAATGTAGGAGTTGTACTCTTTCTTGATTTGAAAACTGTAAGTTCTTAGGTCTTATCTCAGTAAGAAAACAGGGTTCTTTCTTGCAAACCAATCTCCTATTCAATCTTATCTTACTAAACTTTCTATTAAAAGTGGGTTAATAACTTTATATTTTTTCTTACATATCCTCATAAGTAACATGTGTACGTCATCTTGTCTTATTGCATGCAAGTTAGAAATAATGTAATCAATACTTTCTCAGCAATAATGAAGAATTAACACATAGTTCTTGGTATTTCTATCCATCACACACAGACATGCTCACAGAATAACCATCACTTCACACCGTGAATATTTGTAATTCTCTCCATTTTTAGCCAGATTATCCATATTTTTTAACTCAACACTTTAGACTGATTCATTCTCATCATTATTTTCTTCACCACAGAACTTATTTTATTTCTTGGCTAGCTGAAATCTATAAGATACATTACAAATAATATTTTTATCTTGAGGTATAAGGAAACATTACTACAATCTGATTCCTGTGAGATGCCAAAAAGGTTGGCAACTTTAAATTAGAGTCTCAGGCTTACTTGATTTCACTACTTGTTTGGTACACCACCACTTTTTTTAAAAAAGTACATGAATAAATAAATGAAGTGTAGACATGGTTCTTTACTATGTCGAAAGCACCAAGTTTAAAGTTATGCTCAAAATACTTCTTAGGAGTCTATGATTTTTAAAAATAGCAGAATTTTAAAAATTCTAATAACAGTTTTCAGAAACATTTTGTTTTATACTACTCTTGTGTGTGATTTATTATGTTTTGAGATTGTAAGATCAAAGAGAAATTTAATATAAGTTTATCTCTCCCTGTTTAAGGAAATTGGCTTTCCCCCACCTTTTTCTCATAGCTTCTTTTCAGAAAACCAGTGGCTTTAGGTACTTTCCTGTCTTCTTGAAATGCATATAAATCCTTTTAAAAACTAGATAGACCTTTTTATCAGCTTTATGACCCTGACCCAGGAATACTTAACTCCAGAGCTCACTAACTATCTCCTTAGAATGTAAACATCAGGAGAGATTACAGCATAATATCCTGTTTCCTGTGTTAATGGGAGTCTAACTTTTGGTAGACTCCTTGGCCAAGGTGTAATACTACTTTCTGTCATAAGATACCAGAAATTTGTATGTACTCTTGGTGAACACAAGTGGTCATGTTCTAATTATTAGGCAAGTTTGGGATTAACTATGTGTGAGAATGGTGCTGTCAAGTCCCCTACTTGACTATCTTGGACTTGTGTATGTAATCGTTTGGATCTGCTTGGCTATATATAAGGGTGAGAGCTCCTAGCAGATTGTCTGGGCTGCCTCTCACATTCTGGTTTGATGCTTATTCAGAATAAAATCTTTTTCTTTCTCTACTACCCTTGGGGAAAGGAATTCAGAGTTGGAGGACAAGTCTGTTTTCAATTATATCTCTCCAACAGAGTTTTATCATATTTTATGTAGATTGGCCAAGACTATCTACAAGATATGAAATGTAAATATCTTCTCAATACCTGAAAGGAACATAAAATATATTCTAGCGTATGTTAGAATTTTATTATAATATTTATAGGTGGCGTTGCCTAATTTATTTATTTATGAAAAAATAAGTTGTGCACATATTCATGGATTAAATAAAAAGCAAAAAGCATATGGTGATTGCCTCTTATATGCAAATTTCTCTATTTGTCTCTGGGCATGTATGTGAAGGAGTAAGATAAATAAAGCAAAAACCTTGCTATAAAATGATTCAAATTCCCCCAAGAGGTTTTTTTTCTCTTCTGAGACGGGGAGTCATTAACATAGTACAAGACCAGGGAAATAAGCACTATCATTCTACCCACTTTGTAAAATGTCCAAAAGTAATAACTATATTAGCTCATAATACTCTCTTAGTAATAGTTATTTTACTGATGAAAATGATGGTATTCATCATAAGAATTAACCAAAAAATACTGAATATAAATATGTCATATATTAATGGCTATTTCATTTTTAAAAATAATTGTTCATTAGAATATTTCAGAAGAGCAAGTGAAATCCCCAGCTTAGATCATTAGCTAATCACTAAGAACCATGATTAAAGATTTTTGAATCCCTCACTTTCAGCAAAATATCCTACTGATAGTTTGAATAGCAGTGAAATTTTTGTATAAAACGTTTATTACAAAATAAAATAAAAATGTTTAGGAGACTACATTCAATTTTAATGTATAAAACGTTTTATTACAAAAAAAAAAGAAAAAGAAGGACATAGTTGTGTTATTATTTACCTATTAGGATAATAAAGAAATGAAATACTTGTCTCAGAAACTTGTGTCTTCTAAATATATAGTATCATATTATGACTAGTTTATAATTGTTAAACTAGAGATCTTTATTAAGAAACTGGAGGAAATATTTTTTGGAATATTTTAACTAAAATAATATAGTATAACTTGACAAAAACTATATCAGAAGACTTTGAAAACTTGAACCTAAATATGTAAATTTTATAAAATAACATTATCTAATATATATATGTTTTGAAAAAGTAAAGTAGCAGTAGAAAGAAGTAAGATTTCTTTTTAACCCTGAAAAAATATTGGAGAACACTGTCATATTAAACTATTATACTTAGCTACTAAACTGAAAGTTCAATTTCAGGACATGCTAATACTTTTATAACTCAGACAGTACTTAAATTATAAAAATTAGTAGTTATTTTCCAAATGCATACCTATTAATTTATATATACATATATGTATTGACTAATTGTTTGCATACTGGTGGTTGTTTTCCTTTGCAATGATTCTAGAATTGTAATTTTATCACCTCACAGTGTGATACACTAACAAATAAAATAGTAAGCATAATATTTGAGAAATAAAATTTTATAAAATTTTTTTTATTTGTATTATACAAGGTTAAGGTGGTAACCATATTTGAGAGACAAAATTTCAATACGTTTATTAATATACTTATTTTTGTATAGCCTGAAATCCCCAAATTCTGAAATAAGTACTCTAAAGGTTATATTACATTAACCTGATGGAAGAAATTTGCATAAAATTTATAGAAAAGCACGCACAGCTCCCTAGTTCTTTTGAAGTAAATAATTGTATAGGACTAAATTAACTGTGTAATGATTTATGTGTTTTAGTATAGATTCCCCCACAAATTAGAGAATTTGCAAAGATTTATTTGTATGCATTACAGTATATTTTGGAAGTAATACCCAGAGAAAATAAGGAATTGAGGAATAAACAAGATATTTTACTTAATGAATCTACACTGCCTCAACTCAAATCATTGAAAGCATAAAAAACATGTCAACAGAAGAGTTAAATGTTATTCAAAGGACCTTTAGCTGCATGGCCTGCAAAATATATTTATTATTTCATTGCTTTATTAAAATAGCTTTATAGACTGTTTGAGAGGACAGAGTGGATCACTTTACAATAAAAGATAAAAGAATATTATCAGAACCTTTCCTAGCAACAATTTTTTAAACAAGAGAAAATAATTATAAGAAAATGGAGAATACTAACAAAATAATTCTGCTTAAAAGCAAAGGAATGAGGGAGGTACAAAGTGAAAATGGTTACTGAGCGCAAAAATGTCATTACATGGTCAGACAGAATGAACAATATTTGATGGCACAACAAAGTCATTATAACCAACAATAGTTCAAGTGTATTTTTAAACATAATTAAAAGTGGAATTGGAATGTTCACAGTACAAAGAAATAATAAATGTTTGAGGTGATGGAATTACTGTTTATCTAAGAATTAAATATATAGTTTTTAAAAATACAGATCACTTGTTAAAAATGATTATGTTGCTTGATGATGTCCAGATAGTGATTTGGAGATAAATCTTTGTCATTATTAACTTTCATGAGTGTTTCTTATTAACATTAGGTTAAGAAACATCGCATGTTCATAAGTGGTATGAGAAGAAGAGAGAGATTATTTGAAAAAAATATTTTCAGCTAGTCAAGTACCTATTTAAAAATATTTGTCTTTTTCTCTTGAATTTTTTAATGGTTATATACCCTGATGACAAAACTAATAGCCACTGCTTTTGGAGAACTGAACGTAGACTGGATAGTTTATGCACACTGCTCACTATAGAATGCCTTATCTCTGTCCCCTATTCCCCTAACATTTCTTATTTATAGCACTTAGCAGTAACTAATGTCATATAAAGTTGTTAGTTTATTTATTTATTTTTCATTTTCTCCCCTGAAATATAAAGATGATGAAGACAGTGCCTACATGTGCTATAGTCCCAGTTTCTGGAACAATCCTTGGAAAATAAAAGATATTGAGTTAATATGTTTATTGCAGTTCAATTCTCAATTGCCAAGAAGTGGAAGCAACCCAAATGCCCATCAGCAAATAAATGGATTAACTGTGGCATATGTATACCACGGCGTACTCTTCAGCCATAGAAACATGGAGATTTAATTTTTGCTTCTTTATTTATTTCCTTGTTTGTTTATTTATTTATTTTTGAGACTGAGTATCATTTTCTTGCCCCGGTAGAGTGCCATGGTGACATGCCTCACAGCAACATCAAGCCATCTTCTTGCCTCAGCCTCCCAAGTAGCTGGGACTACAGGTGTCTGCCACAATGCCCAGGTATTTTTGACAGACAAGGTCTCGCTTTTGTTCACATTGGTCTGGAACTTGGGAGCTCAAGTGATCCACCTGCCATGGACTCCCAGAGTGCTAGGATTACAAGCGTGAGTCACAGTCACTGCGCTTGGCCTAGATGGAGACTTTATATCCTCTGTATTTATCTGGATGAAGTTGATATCCGTTCTTCTCAGTAAAGTGTTGCAAGAATGGGAGGAGGGGATATCCAATGTACTCAATATTAATATGAAACCAATATATAATCAACTACACACCCACATGAAAGAAAAAGACAAATATAGTCTAGGGAGGACAGAAGGAGGGTGGTTGGCAGGGTCTCACCTCCTGTGCAAAATGTGATGGTGTTCAGCACTCCCTTGGTGAAGGAGGACTCAACTACTAAAGTTAAACTTTACCTTAGAAATGAAAACAATATAACCTAAACTTTTGTACCAAGGCTATTAATCTGAAATTTAAAAAAATATATATTGTTCATTTAAATGAAGGAATGAATTTACACGAAATGTGAAAAGACAGTGTTATCATTTCTAGTTCCCAGTGAAATTATTCATATTTTGAGCAGTAAAGCTAATCTAATCTACTCTGCTCATGAAAGCTAAGACACAATTTGATACTAGGTCTAATAAAATGTAAATCTATGATTTTTTTGTATTGTTTTGTTTTCCTAACCCCTCCTGCCTCTAAGCTGTTGCCATGTGCCAACAAGGGTTTTATTCTATAGAGACTTCTACTGTGGTTAAGTGTGTGGACGACCTTAGGGATATCACATTTGCTGCCCAGCTCTCTGGCCCACGTACACCTATCTCACAATTAATTGGAGATCCTTGAAGTACAACAGAAACTTTATAAAACTCGATGTATTTTATGTTAAGGTTACCTACTGTGATCTTTTCTAAAATGTGAAATTGAATGAATATTTCATTAGACATTTTAGAAAGAAACTCAGAGAAGCAGGGCTATGGCATATGCTCTGTCAAAGAAATAGGAAGACGACATTGAGATGCTGACTTTGTAAAATATTCATGGCAATGTAAGTATCTATTAAGAAAGTTAGAATCACAAAAACTTCTTGCACTGGAAATAAATTATTTTCCCTCACGTAAGAAGACTATGCTATGCCGTGCTCAGCACATTCTTATTTTGAACAGGTCCTACTATTACCATATCTATGCATATTCACACAACTGCTCTCATTCCTGGAAGTGCTTTTACAGCTATCTATTTCTGGAACTAAAACAACTATTCTGGAGTAAAGCTTTTCAAGGTTCTTTGCAAGCAGACTTGATTATTTCCCCCTTTAGTGGACTTTCTTCCACGACCATGTAAACCCCATTAGAATTTATTACCATCTATGCTATTTTCTGCTTCGTAATGCCCACACTCACTGCATCTATTTTTGTTATTCTCATTCGACTTGTGGCATGTTCATGCTTCTACCAAAAATGTAAGTTATTCTTTGGAGAAAAGTTAGTCATTTTGGAATTGAAGAAAATTCAGAAGTTGATATGTGGGTTTGTCAAATAGATCAACAGCTCAAACATAAAATACAAAATAACGGAATATACTGCAGAGAGAGAGTGTGTTTGTGTGCACCCACATGTAAAGTTGTGGCTGGATAGAAGTGTTTACCCTTCCACATGCAGGTATAAGAAAACTTTGGAAGAAGAGGAAATAAAATTGTTGGAAGGAAAAAACTGAGAATGATCATGAGAATTTTCATAATACTTAGGATGAATATGTCTGGAAATTTTTGTAAAGGGAATGGTTCATCTGAAAAGAAACATGGACTTTAATGATTTTATATTTTTTATTTAATTTCTCAAGAAAAAAATGTTCACATATGGACTAATATTCTCTGTAGTGTCTAAAGAGTCACATTTAGTAACACCCTGTTCACGAGTTTCCTCGTAACAATGTTTGGCCAGATAAAGTCCATTGAAGATATATTTCCTGTACTGACAACATTAAGGGTTATATTTCAACTTAAGTCAAATCATTGGGGAAATTTAGGTTATATTTGCATCATTTGCCTCATATTTTTGAATGTTATTCTACTAAAACTATCCACTTGAGTCACTGTTTTCATTTCAAAAATAAAAAAAAAATGCTAACATAATCTGCCTTATAAACATTAACATTTGTATCAGGGCTTTTTAAAGACATAATACATTTAAATTAGCAGCATGTATATAAAAACCTAAATTGGAGCATGTATATAAAAACCTATTTGATTTAGTTTGAACTTGAGTCCTTTGTATTTTTAAAAATTGTACACTTCCTAATAATAGTTACCATAATGTGTTGTAAATTTCTAATGATACATTTTTCCATTATGTGCTTAAGGTTCCCAAATAAATTTTCTAAGAAAGGGCTTAAATAGAAATACACTGTGTTTTTACTTAGGTTTATATGTTCACAATACATATCTTCTATGCATTTTCATAGACAAAAATATTTTGGGACATTTATAATATAACACAGTATAACAGATATTCACTAATCCCTTAGGGGAGATTTTTATTTAGAATGACCAGCAAAGTGAATGAACATATTCCTCTAAACCAGTTTCCTCTAATTTCATTACACGACTGTTTATTTATTTACATATAAATTGCTACAAACATCCTGAGTTAATTTATTAAGAAGGTAAATGTTACTGAGGTTAACAATTACTGTCCTATTTCCTAAAAAGTTTTTTCTTTATCTTCCTAATTATGTCTACAAATTAATTTCAAAGACATTTTTAGAAGTAGAAGACCATAAGAAATATATGAATACACACAATTCTTGGCATCTCATTTCCCTTAATTCATTTTGTACATCATGTGGACATGATGAGATTAGCACAGGTGTGATTAGTGTTGGGTCTATAAAAATAAATAAAATCTCTTCTCTCATTTTGCTCAAGCCTGGGGCTAAAAACCATGCCAACAAGTGCATATGATATAAATATCACACAGAGACTTGATTTACTCATTGTATAATGTTTAAACAAATATGATATATCATCAAGAAGTGAGACACATGTTCAGGGTATATATGTCAATAAGAGGCAGTTGCTGCCCTTATCAAGGTCAAAACGAGGGGTGGGATATGCTGAGAAAGAATTCATGCAGCATGTTGCAGAGAAAGAGCAGTGGGGATACACAAGTGGTATGTTGCAGAGAAAGAGCAGTGGGGATACACAAGTGGTATGTTAATTTTATGTTGCTCTAGCAGAGTAATAAGCACTCACGAAACTGCAAAAGAAGAATGCTCCTTAAAGACAAGCATATTTTTGATTTATATTCAAAAACAAGGAAACACTCAACAACTGAAACCATGCATTAAAAAATTCTAAGAAAGGAACAGTATGTAAAGATTCTTCAAAGTATAAAGAACATGAAAATGCCACAGCATCATCAAGAAGTATGTTAACAAGGAAAGATTAGGCTAAATTTGGCAAGCAACCTATTGACAGATAGGAATGGAGAGGGCAGAGGGCAGGACTGCAGATGAAAGGGTAGGTGTGAACAGGGTAGGTGTGAACACCAGCCAGTACGTCACCAATACCACAACCACACGTTGCTCTTGCTGCTTCCTAGAGAGAATCTTTAAAAGAACTGGGTTGGAAAAAAAGAAAAAGAAAGACAAGAAAAACTTTTGCAATGTTTCTATTTATCAATTTCTCTGCTACAGTTTGGCAAGGAACTTAAAATGTTATCACTTCAATTTTTTAATTTTTGTTTTTAGCTTTCACAGTAACTTGCTGCCATGAGCAGATTGTCCATGATCCTCAGGAAATGTGGTTGTGGGAGCCTTTCTCTCCAGGTGCTGTAGGTTAGAAAGTTTCTTTCAAGGTATAAACTGACCCACTTCCTCTTCTGAAGGAAGCATTTACTGCTGATGAAGATAAGTAGAATGAAGCTTAAAAAGCAGATTAATGAAAATTAAGAGGTTTTTGGTGGCTTCTGTAGATAACAGATTAAAAGCAATGCTACTAAAGAATATATAAAACCATAGTGAGGCTGAAAGTAGTGGTTCACACCAGAGATGCCGGAATTTCAGGTTCTTGGTCTCAGGCGATTCGAAGAAGGAATCGACAGACCACAAGAGTAGTGGTAAGTCAGGATTTATTTACAGGAAAGAAGAATAGTGGTAGGTCAGGATTTATTTACAGGAAAGAAGAATTATAAGTAGAGGAAAAACCAAACCTCCAGGCAAGAGGACCTAGGAGGAGAGCAAACTCTCCTGCTCCCTCTCTGAGGTCTAGCCGAGGTCTGCTTTGGAGGGGAACAGGCAGCTCTCCCTGTTCCCTCTCCGAGGTCCAGCCGAGGTCTGCTTCTGAGGGGAACAGGCAGCTCTTCCTGTTCCCTCTCCGAGTTCCAGCCGAGGTCTGCTTCTGAGGGGAACAGGCAGTTCTTCCTGTTCCCTCTCCGAGGTCTCTTCTGAGCTCTTCTCTCTCCAATATCCTGCCGAGGTCTGCCCCTGAGCTCTCTGCTCAGGGATTTATATAGTCCCAGGGAGCTATTTTGCCAGAACTTCTTAGGGGTGGGTCTTCATCAGTTACAGCCAGATGTCCAATGAGGACCCGGGCCCTGGAAACTGACATGATATTGACCAGTCAGATTTGCACGAGGAGCAGACAGCAAGGTGCAGTCCTTCCACAAGCTGGTTTCTCCATCCGCCACAGCATCAGCGCCGCCAGGGCCAAGGCAGCGGTTGTAGAGCTGCCTTGTCCTGCATCACCAGTAATCCTAGCACTCTGGGAGGCCGAAGCAGGTAGATAGGTTGAGCTCAAGAGTTCAAGACCAGCCTGAGCAAGAAAAAAACTATGTCTCTACTAAAAAGAGAAATATTAGCTGGATATTATGGGGGGCATCTGTAGGCAGGAGGATGGTTAAAGTTCAGGAGTTTGAGATTGCTGTGAGCTATTATCGCACAGCTCTACAGCTCTCTACGCAGGGTGATAGAGTGAGACTTTCTCTCTCTCTCTCTATATATATATATATAATATAAACTTAAGATATATTTATATATTTAAGATATAAAATGAAAATATATTAAAGAAGTTGAAAATCTATGTTTTCCCTTTATGTCATCTGACAATAAAAGGTTGCAGTTTTTTTCTTTATATTTGTTTACAAGAATTCCAGGCATCTACTTATAATAGAGGCCTAGATAAATGTACAGAGAAGCTAATTAACCTTAAACTTCAGGGTCCCTCCCCCACTTCCATAGGTTTATTGCACGGCACTTAAACTATGTTTGTATTATTTTTCTTAATGTAAAGTCCCAAGTATTACACCTCTCAAAGCTCTTAGAATCCTAGGTTTTCTTGTTTTCATGATTAAGCTTGTTAAAGAACTCATGGAAAAAATACAGTGAGTTATCACTGAAAATAAGAGCTGTGCCATGCTGACCAATCAGTGTCAGCTGCTTGCGTCTGGATGTTGGACCATCATAAATGAATCATATCTAATAGCCTCATATCATGAATGGAAACCAGTGTAGGGGCTCAGTCATCCATGCCCTTGTATGGTCAAGCAGTCTCCCATTTTGTGAAGGCACATTTAAAGTCTTTTGTGAGTGGCTCGGCGCTTGTGGCTTAATGGGCTAAGGCGCCAGCCACTTACACCTGAGCTGGCAGGTTCGAATCCAGCCCGGGCCCGCCAAACAACAATGACGGCTGCAACCAAAAAATGGCCGGGCATTGTGGCAGGCACCTGTAGTCCCAGCTACTTGGGAGGCCGAGGCAAGAGACTTGCCTGAGCCCAGGAATTGGAGGTTGCTGTGAGCTGTGATGCCACAGCACTGTATCCAGGGTGACAGCTTGAGGCTCTGTCTCAAAAAAAGAAAAAAGAAAAAAAAAAAGAAATATTTGGGAGTTTACCTAACAAAGGATGTGAAAGATCTCTATGAAGAGACCTATGAAATTTTAAGAAAAGAAATAGATGAAAATGTTAACAAATGGAAAAACATACCATGCTCATGGCTGGGAATAATCAACATTGTTAAAATGTCTATACTACATTTTAGCAATATATAATATTAATATAGCAATATATAATTTTAATGCAATCCCTATTAAAGCTCCATAGTCATATTTTAAAGATCTCGAAAAAAATAATACATTGTTTTATGCAGAATCAGAAAAAAACTCAAATCACCAAGACTTTACTCAGAAATAAAAACAAAGCAGGAGAAACCTGAGACTGTACTATAAATCGATAGTGATCAAAATAGCATGGTACTGGCACAAAAACAGATAGGTGAATGTATGGAACAGAATAGAGAACCAAGAGATGAATCCAGCTACTTACTGTTATTTGATCTTTGACAAGCCAATCAAAAACATTCAGTGGGGAAAAGACTCCCTATTTAACAAATGGTGCTGGGTGAACTGACTGGTGACCTGTAGAAGACTAAAACTGGACCCACACCTTTCACCTTTAACTAAGATAGACTCTCACTGGATTAAAGATTTAAATGTAAGACATGAAACTATAAAAATACTAGAAGAAAATGCAGGGAAAACTCTTGAAAGAATTGGCCTGGGTGAATATTTTATGAGAATGACCCCCTGGAGCAATTGAAGCAGTATCAAAAATACACTTCTGGGACCTTATCAAACTAAAAAGCTTCTGCACAGCCAATAACGTAATAAGTATAGCAGGCAGATGGCCCTAGGAGAGAAAATATTTGAAGGTTATGCCTCAAAGTTTTAATAACCAGAACCCACAGAGAAATTAAACATATTATCAAGAAAAGAACAAGTGATCCCATTTCAGGGTGGGCAAAGGACTTGAAGAGAAACTTCTCTAAAGAAGACAGGGGCATGGCCTACAGACACATGAAAAATGCTCACCATCCTTAATTATCAGAGAAATGCAAATCAAAACTACTTTGAGATATCATCTAACTCCAGTAAGATTAGCCCACATAACAAAATCCCCAAACCAGAGATGTTGGCGTGGATGTGGAGAAAAGGGAACACTTCTACACTGCTGGTGGGAATGCACACTAAAACGTTCCTTTTGGAAGGTTGTTTGGAGAATACTTAGAGATCTAAAAATTGACCTGCCATTTGATCCTATAATTCCTTTACTAGGTATATACCCAGAAGTCCAACAATCACATTATAACAAAGACATCTGTACAAGAATGTTTATTGTAACCCAATTTATAATTGCTAAGTCATGGAAAAGCCCAAGTGCCCATCAACCCATGAATGGATTAATAAATTGTGGTATATGTATACCATGGGATGTTATGCAGCCTTAAAGAAAGATGGAGACTTTATCTCTTTCATATTTACATGGATG
>CAUYRH010089484.1:0-47352 GCA_963574655.1 Perodicticus potto | reverse complement strand
TAAATATAAAATATATTAAAAAATTTTTTTATAAAATTTATTTTTTTCCTTTTTTTATTTTTTGAAATAATCAAGCTAATGTAAAAAAAAAAAAAAAAAAAAAAAAAAAATTCTAGTATGAAACCATAAAAATCAGTTTTGGCCAGATCAGAGTTTATACATTCACAGGCCTTCAAATTTGGCTCCAAAAATGGTTGTGGTGCAATTCTGACTGGCAACTAAAATGTCCAGTGATCATACCCTTCCAAATAGCAGAGGCCAGCATGTTTGATCACAAGTGTTTTGCAAATTCATGAGCCATTTTCTCCTTTACAACCAGTAAGTACACATGTACTCGAGAGTTTGTTTTGGATTTATCCGTATTGATCAAGTACTCAGACCATGAGTGAACAAGTACTGAGAAGAATTTTGAGCATATTTTGGATCTTCGAGTAGCAAGTTAAGTCTGGAATAGCAAACTTTATCCACACTCTTAATGCTTTTACCATTTTCCAAGCAATGCCCACATGTGCACACTCAAATTTACAAGTAGCTAAAGAATGAGATATCTCCTCACATTGCTGAATGTGATGTTAAAGGAACTACCACTAAGCTGATAGGTCCAAAATAATATTGAAAAATGCTTTTACTTATCAATACTCACGTAGAGAAAAGCTAAAATGCTCAGACCTAGAGATTATTAGACAAAGAACTCAAAGTGTTGTTAGTTTTCAAAGTTTAGCTAATATTAACAATGAAAATCATTAACCAAAGGCTCTAAACAGTAACTACTGTCCTTATTATTTTCTGTTGATTTTAAGTTCTTAACTAAAAAATAACATTTCAAGTCTCAATACAATATATGACAATATTAATACCATTGAATTCAATCCCTTCCTATGATAGAACAATTGTGGCAGAGCTGGCTATCCATTTCTGACTAATCTCAGAAATGCCATGTTCTAAGCAGTGGTATTCTGAACTGGCTGTATCAGAACTGCCTTGGAAGGTCTCTCTCTATATATATATATACACACACACACAGAGTCTCCAGAGAGCTAACCTTGGGGATTCTAATTGGTACAGTTAGGGTGGTTGAAAAATCAGTTTGTTTGATTTTTTAAGACAGAGCCTCAAGCTGTCACCTGGGTCACAGCAACCTCCAATTCCTGGGCTCAAGCGAGTCTCCTGCCTCCATCTCCCAAGTAGCTGGGACTACAGGTGCCCACCACAACACCCGGCCATTTTCTGGTTGCAGCCGTCATTGTTGTTTGGAGGGTCCGGGCTGGATTCGAACCCGCCAGCTCAGGTGTACGTGGCTGGAGCCTTAGCCGTTTGAGCCACAGGCACCAAGCCAAAAATCAGTACTTTTTATAAACTCTTTAGGTATGTCTGATGTATATCCATATCTGAAAACCTCTAACATAAATTATAAGGTATTTGTCAGATAATTTTCTACCTTCTCATCTTGTATTACTCATTGTAGAATTTAATATTTCACTGCTATAACTGAGAAACGGAAAATATAGCATTTAGATAGGTAATCCCAGGTGTTAGAATTAAAATTTGGATATATTATATTCAGGTTAGTCTTGCATAAACAACTATCATTGATTAAGCATTTTTCATATAAGTATTGTATATGATTTAAATGCAATTATTCTTATAGATAAAAACTAGGCTTCATTTTATTATATTTCATGTTGACACAGGAAAAAAACGATGCTACCAAATGATACACCAATTAGTGTTATGTCTAACAACCAGAATAGATTTCAAAAGTAAATACATATTTGAAAACATGAAAATAATAGGTTTTATAAAATAAAGTCATTTATACTTAAACACATACCCAGAGTCACAATATATTTTCAGTTTTGTATTTAAATGTATAAATATATGAATGAAAACTTTGACAAATAGCCATTGAACTCATGAGAGTAGGAAAAATATGGGGGTGGGAAGAGGAAACAAGTGATAATAAAGATAACAAAAGAACAAATAAGGAGGCTGCATAGACCAGTAAAATAGTCTTCCATGAAATAAAGTAGAATTTAATTTAACTATGTGAACCTTAATTTAAAATGCCGGGAACAGTATCTGTAATACGAAGATATGAAGGCTATATTTCTCATACTATATGACCTATTAATACTAGATCTACAATTTGATGACTTCAGTGCAGTAAAAACCATAGCAGGTGCCATGTGAATTGTGCAAAGACTAGAATGCAATTTTCACAGCTGGCGTCAATTGTTCCAGTCAAGGAAGAATCAATGTCATTTAGGAAATATCTTGATAGACCACTTTAAGTGAGGCCTCTATGTCTTAAGCACGTGACATGGAAAGAGACAGTGAATCTAAAGATAGCAAATTGACTCTACAGAAGGGAAGAAATGTGTCGTGCTCACAAAAGAAGAAGAAAGCAGGTGGAAGGTCTGAGATGGGAATAGGAAAGTCAGATGGGAGAGCAGCGACAGAGTCTACGGCCAACGCTGCCAGGGAGGAAATGCCAGTGTGAGACACTCAAGGAAGTTTAATGTTTAAGTGTGAGGGGGAGGTGTGTCAACAAAAGAGTCTACATCAGGAAAGCAGCATGGCAAATGCAACCTAAAGGTGGTATTACTTTAAGAAAGGGGGGGCTGATTTTTACCATAAGGTAAAGAAGTTCCAAAAATGGAACTAATTCCAAAAGAGCAGAGCTAGGGAAAAAGGTGGTTAGGAAACACCATCAGTCCGTCCCTTGTCCTTCCCACAACCAGAATCTCCACCCTCAACTTTTCTTAGAGAGATTAGGAAAAATTCTGGGGCCATGTCCTATCCCATTGACATGAATATTATATGAATGGGCAGAACTTTTTAACTCTGTAATAATATAAAATTTACAAAGTTTCTAAGACATATTATTGCATGTGATTCTTATGTAAACTATTGATAGATTAGAAAGTTACAATTCAGGTAGAATAAATGGCCAGGCAATTTTGGGCACAGTTAGGACGATGCACATAAGTGAAAGCTACAGAATGTTAGGAAGGCAGATCTCACAGGCTCTGTATTCCTTTAGCTACATTTACTTTCTCCAAACATAACTGGTAAAGAAACAAATGTATGCCAACTTCAAAATAAAAGTTTAGATATTCTATTTTAAATTCGAGGATGTCCACTAATGCTTTAAAATTTATTTTCTTAATTAAAAAGGGAGCATTCTCTGATTTGTGAACACGAGTTAAGTATTTATGTCTTATTATTCCATCAATACAATTCTTAAGCAGAGTCCAAAATGATTTTGCTTCAAAATGAGCTCTGCTAAAGTCACGGCACAGACCCAATATGCAGTGACGTTCTCTGACACTAATGTGAAAAGGTTCTTAAGAGGCTAAACTGAATAAATGCATGGAACAGCACGCACTGTGCTTGTGCTTTCAATCTATATTTAGAGAAAAAAAATTGGATAAAAGCCTGGCAAGTATTTGTCAAATCCATAAAGCAGACTTATCAAATTAATTAAATCTGAGTTTGACCAAATCAGCAGGTCAGTTTGATCAAAATAGTTGCTTTGCTGTGTAGGTAGGTACAATCTTAGCGACAGTTAATTTTATCAAATTCTAATGCACACCTCAATTCCTTTATTGCCTATGCCCATCAGGAGCCTGAAGGACATGGTATTGTTTCAGAGAATCTACACTCTCTGTGAAGACATAGTAAGAGCTTCATGGCATCTAGTGGCCACTTTTGCAACAACAGCTGAGATTTCTAACCATTTGTTTTGTTTTTAATGCAATTGGGCTGCTGCTTCTCTCCTTAAAAAAAAAAAAAGAAAGAAAAAAAAAAGAAATTACTACAATTATAGATCCATGAGATCTTAGAGTCACTTTGTCTTTTTCTACAACTGTGGCTACATGGCAGTTAAGCCCCATGTCTCAAAAGGATGTGTCATAATGTTGTTTACCCAAGCACACTTTTCTTTTTGATCATATTCTTTCAATACATTACTTCTAAATGCACAGCTTAAAGTCATATTTGTCATCTCATCAAATCAGAAAGTGTTCTTTCCACATTTGAATCTGTTGAAAATGATATCAAAAGTGCCATATTGAAACTGAAACTTTATGTTTCATTTTAGGTACAAACCATTCTACAGTATTTTAAGCAAATAAAGAAGAATCATCCCGTCATTGTGTATAGCTCTTATTTTTAAGTCAACCAACACATAGGTGAGAAAAGTAAATGCATGAAAAGACTGAGGGGAAGAGAGGTAGAAGAACATGAAGAAGAAGAAGAAAAACAACGGCCAATACTTATCGTGAGCACATGATGTTCCAGGTGACTCTGATCAGTGACTTACCTATATTAATTCATTTAATGTTCACACTCTGTGAGGTCAGATATGGTTCTTATCTATGCTTTCAGATGAGAACACTCAGAAAGTTAGGTGACTTGTCTAAGGCCAAACAGCTAGGAAGTGCTGAAGAGGGCGGCACCTATGGCTCAGTGAGTAGGGCGCCGGCCCTATATACCCAAGGTGGAGGGTTCAAATCCGACCGTAGCCAAACTGCAACAACAACAACAACAACAAAAAGGAAGTGCTGAAGAATCTCCTGCCTCTGTGGCCCAATTTGTGATGACCATGTTACAAGGAACATGTAGTTTCAAACTGGGTTTCACTCACTCATTCCCTCCTGAATTTATTCAACATTCATCACATTCTTAGCATGTGCCCATAACCCTTCTACCAGCAGGAATGCTCCTTCAAATGCTCCGGTGATTTAAGTATCTTGAGACTAGTGACAAAATGATGCATTTTTTAGGATGACCTTGATTTTTTTTCTTGGGAATTGTAATATGTAGTTCAAAAAATACTGCCTGAATTTAAAAATAATTTTCCCTTTTCCTTATCTTTGCAGTACCTTTACCAGTGACCATCACACACTGGGTGTAGGGACACTGCATATTTTTTCTCTGTGGAACTCTGTCCAAAGAGACTTTTCTCCAAGGTAAAAGGGTGATAATAATTCAAGCCCATATGCATGTGCTTGAGGTGATAAAGATTTAAAGATAATCAGTAGTCATACCAGACAGACTTTATAAGCAAACTGATGAAAGTTTTCTCTTTTTCTGATAGCATACTTCATTTTCTATTGATAAAGAAGAGGGGGGCTTACAAGAGTATTATGGAAGAAAAAGACATATTAAACTATTTTTATGGGCACTTATTCAACAACTAATTAGATCTTGGATGAAAATTATTTCTTTAAACTTGCTAAACATGTTTCCCTACCGGGGTTAAGAATTCCAGTTAACGACTCTATTTATAGCTGATAGAAAGTATTCAAAGGGCTGCATCAGCTTGCCCCACGGTCTGTGTGATTCTGTGCATAAATCACCATGAGGAAAGTTGTACAATCTTAAAATGATCTATCACAACTGAAAATCAATATATCAAGCACATAAAATAGTCTGGGATAATTCACTTGCCAAGTAATAAATTACACATGCATATCAATGCCACACGTAATGCAATGCCTCATAAAAAATAAGCTTAAAATTCTTAAAATATATGATTAATGAAACTAGCACTGCCTGAAAAATATACATTATACCGCTTACACTAACCAATATATTATGCTCAGAGTTTTAGGCTTCTGAGAAATGGCATTTACATACACAGTATCAACAGTAAAGATAAATCAGGATCTCTTACACTGAAGTCCAATTCTTTGGGTAGTGATTCATGTTTCACTTTTTAAAATGGTGATTTACACTAATGTATTTCTCATAAAATATTTAATTCTGCCTACAATTATTGCCAAAACTATGTTCTAACCCTCTCTATCAGGATGCCTGCAGAAATGCTTCCCAAAGCAATAATAAATTTATGAACTTTGATATTTTACAATGAAGTGACAATATTTCAAACACAGACAATTTTTTGTGCTATAAACCAGAACCTCCTCCTCGGCCTGCCCGTCTGCTGCGGATATCCACAGCTCACTGTGTGGGGGCTGCGCGGAATTCGCTGGTGAGTGTTTGCTGGGATCTGTGCCACTTGACACTCTGCGGTGACCGCTGTACTCATGAATGAAACCAAACTAAATCATCTTTAGGAAGAATGTTTTCTGTAGAGTGTGCTGACAACACTGAATGTCACCTGACTCCCATTCTTCTGGAAAAAGAGAGAAGGTTGAGAAAGGCCCCCACCTTTTGTGTTCTAGGAAACAGTTTACTGCGAAGGATCCCCCTTCCCTCGGTGACTTAGATAAAATTTGAGGATTCCCCCTGGCTTACCGATGGCAAGGCCACATACGGACTCTCACGTGTTTATTCTTGGTCTCCCAAGTGAACTGCTTGTCATCGCTAACCAATCCAGACAAAAAGCTTGCTAATTTGAACTGGCCAGACTTTAGTTATGCCTCTCTGCTTCCCTCAGACCCTAAACTTTGGCCCATCCTTGAGTTTAAGCAAGCACTAGAATGTTGAACACTCCCTCTTAACTGTCCCCCTGAGAATCAGCTACCACAAAGACATTACCAGCTCAGCTCTGCAATTCTGCCCCATTTCCCTTTCCCCGACTCATGGTTGTTTCCAGCCTTATTTATTCTTCCCTATGAAAGAAAAGCCCTTTAGCCTGAGCTCTGAGATCTTTGGGGTAGAAGAGGTCTCCCCATTGCAACGGTCTCTTCCCTCCACTGCAATAATCTTCTACAAGTCTGTCTTTGCCTAAGTCTGGATTCCTTTTTATTTGATAGCATAAAAAAGAGAATAAACCATGGCTTGTGAGTTCTATGTGTCTTTTTCTTTAATTGTTACACAAGGACATGGTATTTTAATGCATTTTTATTGAGATATAATTTATTTACCATAAAGTTCACCCCTTTAAAGTGCACAGTTCAGAGTTTTAGAGCATTCAGAGTTTTGTTCAACTACTACCACTAGGATATTTCATTTTGAGCGATAAATCAGCAAAGTAGTAAGCTATTGTTTCACTCGTCTTTAAAAATCTTTCACGAAAAGTACGTGAATACAATGTCTACATTCATTTCTGCTTTTCTTAAGATTGAAATACATACTACAATCATTTTTAATATAATTACAAAGTCTCTTTTTTTTTACTGTTATTTTCCAAGTTGTGTTTAAAAACAGTTTCGTTCTATTCATTCACTATTCTACCAATTGAATGAACACGTATACTCCAGGCACTTTGTTAAACTTTGCTAATTTACTTAGAAGAAAACAGAAGGTGCTGTGAGATTCCATAAACAGAGCAACCTGATCTAGTGGGGGTGTGGGTGAAAATCAGTCAGAGAAGAAGAAGCTGAACCAAGGTTGGCTTTGACCTCCAGTTGACTTGGTAAGGGCCATGGTGAGTTGCTGAGTAGTCTCAGAAGATAGGTAGATAGACAGTGGTCTGTTTCCACAGACAGGCACTGGCCAATGTCATCACTGATAGGTTGGGTCAGAGGGAGCTACTCAATGACCATCTGCAGACAGGCAGGATCAAGCCATCAGGACCTGCAGTGTCAAGTATTTGGGTTATTTAAGCAACTCTTATCAAGGAGGGATGCCACTTTCCATCTTCCATCCCTCTGGCATGTACATTCTCCAGGAGGACAGGGACCCCAATGGGGAGCGGGATTGGCTCTTAGAGGGGAGAGGAATGTGTAAAAAAACTTAGATATTTCAAAGTTATGAGACCTTCCACAGTTGAATACTAGCAACAAAATATTGTTATGTTTTATTTATTTTATATATATTTGTTTATTAGTATGTATGTATCTTTATAAATTTATACTATTAATATTTAAAAAAGTATTTGGGTTATATCTCAAGGACAAAGGAAGCCATTGAATGATTCTATGCAGAGCTGTGACAGGATGAGACGCGCATTTTAAACAAATGGCTCTGGATTTATCGCTGGGACAGGATTGGAGAGGGGCAAGAGCGGCTGCAAGGAAGACGGGACGGGGGCCAAAATTTTAGCCCGTTGATTTGTATCACAAACAGTTTTGTCCTAACTATATGATGTTCTTGTTATTTATGATTCTCATCAGAGATCAGCAATATCACAACACGATGTCCCCAAATTTGGGGTTTGGCGATACAAATCTGAAAGGCACTATATTTGCCTGCTGGCAGAAAAGGCTTTCCCAGAGCTCCTGTGGGTTGGCTCAATTTGGCAAGTTGTGTGGCAGACCATCTGTGCAAAAAATCCTCCGATTTCCCTAACACATTTAGCTCTGTAGCTCAGTTTAGAATAGCCTCAAAATGTGGCTTCATTACTTCATTTCAATTTGAAGCAGAGGAAAAATATTTAAGAGCTTCTATAAATGGTTTATGCTCAGTAAATTTTTATTTTTTGCTCTTTTATTTTTATCGTTTTAATATCTGAAATTGGAGGTGCTAATTACCAACTGATATATGGTGAGCATATTATTTTTAAACTTCAACTGCATCTAAGGTTTTTCACATTAATAATTAAATTGATTGATATGCTAAGTTTTCACTATGTCCTGCTGGTACTTTCTATATGTTTGAAATATATTTAATTGAGACGGATATTTATCAAATATTCCATGTGGTTTCCTACAAAGCAATGTGATGAAGATACTGTGAATCAGAAGGTAGCACTATAGAATTATTCATAAGATGTTTCTTAGCTTAAAGAAATAATAGATAATACATTCTCACAGAAAGTCAAGTTCAAGGTTTTTTGGTCTGTTTTTATAAAAGAAGCACAAGTTATTCAGCTCACTTTTTTAAAGGTAAAATTTAAAAAATATATAGAATAATCTCCATAAGTTGACCGTGGAAGGGACTGCAGTAAACTGGCCAAGAGGTGGAGGTCACTAACATAAGGAACCAGGCCTGCTGCATGATAAGTATGGGGATGGTCATGCAGGAAGGTGGTCCGCATGGAGGCTCTACTGTATGTAGTACACATCTTCCAAATGTGGAATCCATAATTTAGGACTTAATTTATAAATGTAATTTAGTCTTAGGGTTTGACTTCACATTCCTAGTTGTTTCTAGAATATGGGCAGCGCCTGTGGCTCAGTGGGTAGAGCACCGACCCCATATACCGAGGGTGGTGGGTTCAAACCTGGCCCCAGCCAAATTGCAACAAAAAAATAGCCGGGCATTGTGATGGGCGCCTGTAGTCCCAGCTACTCTGGAGGCTGAGGCAAGAGAATCACCTGAGCCCAGGAATTGGAGGTTGCTGTGAGCTGTGTCACACCACAGCACTCTGCTGAGGGCGATAAAGTGAGAAAAAAAAAATAGAACAAAACGCATCATAAGCATTCAAATATATTAAGTGTAATTTGCTACCATCTGGTGTCTCAAATTCCAATGACAGAAAACACGTATTAGATTCCTTCCTTCACCCCGCTGCAGACTGGATCTGGAGGAAAATTAGTTTTTGTGGCCCTTTAGTAGATAAGCAGAAAATGGGATCATATAATAAATGAAAAGGAGAATAGAAGCTTCCAAAAAGTTTCGGTTGTATGAGAACAAAACATGAGCTATAAACTAGGAAAGGAAGGAGATAAAAAGAAGTTAGAGATGAAGTTTTAGAAGAAGAAAAATAGCTATACCTGCTGCGGCATAAAAGGAACTTTGGTGGACGTTTTCTTTTAAGAGGATTTTTATGAAGTCCTAAAGTGTAACAGGTAGAACCTCTGCCTGCACTCCTCCATGAAAACGTCATTAAAAGCATATATTATTGGTCTCTCGGACCTCTGTCTGCTCTTTCAGGAGAGGGACCCACTTCCAACTCTCTCTGGAAGTGCTCTAAACTTGCCCTTTGTTCTTAAATAAAATTTTTCTTAAGGAAAAGCACACGTTATCCATTAAGATTTTAGGAGTCAGGTGTACGCTTGTGTAAATATATGCATTTGTGTCTGTGTGAGTGTGTATATGTTGGGGATGGGGGAAGGGATTATGTGAAGTGTTTTAAGATACCCCTAGGAAACCAAGTAGGTTACATTACTTTATAAAAGCCTAAATTCAAGAAATATAAAAATTGGCAGAGGTAAGTTGAAAAAAAAAACACTCTGAGATTTAATTTCTGAAAACAATAAATAATTCATTATGAAGGTAAACTTAGGGAATGGTTTGAGCCAATGCCTCTGCACTCAAACAGACCACAGTTAGAAACCTTGTTCTCCCACTTAGAGTGCAGTGATCTTGGTCACATGATTTAACCAGTCAATTTTGGCTTCTACAAAATGGTAATAATAAAATGATGAAACCAAGCATATAAGGACCGAGTCCCAATATGAAATACTCAGTATAGAATTAGAACATAGTAATTGCTCAGTAAATGCTGGCTCTTATTGTTTTCATTAACTTTTCCAAAAAGAATCAAAGTTTTTCAAATTCACATGCTGCTGTAAGACTTTTATCGTTCTCAAGCAATATAATTTTGTCAAAAACAATAGTGTAAAATGGCAGAGTACCTATTCTGGTATTTATGCCAAGATGAACACTAGAAAACTAGAAAATGACTACCTATTGATTTCAGACCCAAAATACATCTTATAAAATACAT
The DNA here is from genome assembly GCA_963574655.1 of Perodicticus potto. Classification (NCBI taxonomy): domain Eukaryota; kingdom Metazoa; phylum Chordata; class Mammalia; order Primates; family Lorisidae; genus Perodicticus; species Perodicticus potto. The sequence goes on along the minus strand of CAUYRH010089484.1, from coordinate 36,827 downwards.
ATATTATTATAAAACCATATGTAAAATGTATTTTAAAAATATATGTTCACATGTGGGTCAAAGGCTGCACACACACTGACACATGTATACACACAGAGCTTAAGAAAATAGGCATCCATGGCACACCAATCATTACTCAGTTCCCCTAAGCTGATTCACGCACCCTTTCCCCTCATCCTCAATTATATTATCTACTTCCTTACAATGAGACATAACTGCCCTTAGGTCCCTCTATGGTCTCCACAATTAATCTCTGATCAGAACCCATCCTCCCATTCTCTGCTGTCAGAGAAGGTTTTAGAGCAAATTTTATACAAAGTCAACCCTCGATTTTGTGGTGATCTCCTATTTCCCCTCATTCCCCCTCCCCCACTTCTTCTTTCAGAGAATGTTTTTCAATTTGTTCTCTAACTCTTCACATATTTCATTTCATGAGCGGTGGGAAAACCATTTTCACCACTTCTCTACAATAACTTAAAAATACTTTCTAATTAAAAAAAATTACTTTATCAGGAGGCACCTATGGCGCAGTGAGTAGGGTGCCGGCCTCATATACTGAGGGTGATGGGTTCGAACCCGACTCTGGCCAAACTGCAAAAAAAAAAAAACCAAACTTTATCTTCTCTTTCTTGTTCACAAGGAAAACTACCATTTAGCAAATGCCACAGAATTCATAAAGACCTTGTGATTCCATTGGAGGGAGTTAGACGCTACGTCCTCTGTGCTCCCAACCCGTCACGTGCATGTATATTTCCACCGTTTTCTGACTGCTCTCTGCACCTGTGACCTGAGCATTTCATGCCACCCACCCTTCCCCATTTTCCTTCTGTCCACCCTTGTCTCGTGCTACATCCCAGGGCATGGAGCCTCAAACTCCCCTTCATTTATTCACTGGAGATGAGATGAAATTTCCCCTGAAATGATCACACTCTTCTCTGCCCTATGTAACTGCTCTTGGATATTTGTATTGTTTTCTTCCTTTACCCTAACCAAAACTCCTTGGCAATCCAGCCTATGTTTTGTCTTGGACCACACGGAAGGAAATTGGACAATTACAGCCATCAACAAACTGTAGTTGAATGCTGAGAATGTATGAATATTTTTCTTTCTAGAATATGGGATTTTTAAGATAAAATTTGGGGTAAGTTAAGATTCAGTTCCAAATCCCGTTCCCTTTCTTTTCTTTCTCTTCTCTCTTTTAAGATCATCTATGTTAATAGCTTCAATTATCACAAATGTGAATTTCTACCTCAGTCTTCCTTATAAATATTAGACCCACATGTCTAACCAAGACATAAACCTCTCCCATGTCTTCTCTGAGGTACACCTTGAGCCCAACTCCTCCAAACTTGGACTCAGGAACAGTCTTCAAATGTGGTATATGCAGGCCATGGAGACCTACTCTGCCATGAAGAGGAGTGAATGAAGGCTTTTTGCAACCATTTGAATGGAACTAGGAGATCATTATCCTAAGTGAAGTATCTAAAGAGTGGAAGAAAAACACATGAGTACTCACTATTAAATTGCAACTAACTGATGAGCACACATGTGGACAGAGGGAAGCAAAACTCAATGGAATGGACAGTGCCTGTGGCTCAGTGGAATGGACAGCACCTGTGGCTCAAGGGCTCTGGCCTCACATACCGAGGTGATAGGTTCAAACCTGGTCCTAGCCAAAAAAAAAAAAAAAACCTACAATAAATAAATAAATATTAAAATTAAAAAAAAAAAACAGCAATGGGGCAGAAGGGAGGGGGAAAACCTACCCAGCGGGCACAATGAACGCTATCTAGGAGATGGGCACACTTTTAACCATGACTCAAGCATATCAAAAGGGGTCTATGTAACCCAAAAATTTGTACCCTGTAATAATTTAAGATAAACAAATAAATAAATAAATAAATAAAACCTTTCCTATCCAATCCTCTCCCAGTGTTTACCATTTTAACTGATGGCATTTTGATTCTTCCAGTTAAGTAAACCAGATGCTTTGGGATCATGTTTTACCCCTATAGGTATCCATCGGTAAATTCTATCTGATTTACTTCCTTAAAAAAAATCTATATTCTTTCTCTGGAGTTCCTTCCTTAACTTTTTGTCCATACCCACTCTTGCTTATTAATAAGTTGTCCAGAATTATCTTGTGGGAAGGATTATCTTTCCAATTAAAAACCTAATAAACTCAACTATTTGCTTAAAATATTTCAATAGTTTTTCTCACTTTGTAGAAACACAAAATCACGGGTGCATAACCATGCTTGTTGTAGTGCTATGCAAAATTGCCAAGATATGGAATTAACCTAAATACGCATCCATAGATGAATGGGTAAAGAAAATGCATATACAAATACAGATGCAGAGGACTACTATTCAGCCATAAAATGGAAAGAAAATTTGTCATTTATGGCAACATGGATGAGTCTGGAAAGCATTTAAAGTGAAATAATCCAGGCACAGAAACACAAATATCACGCAATCTCACTCACCTGTGGAATCTAAAAAGGTGATTTCATAGAAGGAGAAGGTAGAGTAGTGGCTACCAGAGTCTGGGGAGGAGAAGGGGCAGGGTGGGGAGAGCGACCAGGAGAGGCTTGTGAAGGTAGAAGGTCACAGTTAGACAGGAAGAAAGTTTTGGTGTCTTTCCCTCAAATAACAATACAGCATATTTTCAAGATACCTAAAAAAGAAGATTTAGAATGTTATTACCATAAAAAAGATAACGTTTAACATGTTAGGTAGGGTAGCTATCCCAGTCTGATCAGTAGGCCATGTGTCCACGCATCGAAATGATCAGTACGCTTCGTGTGCAGCCATCGAAACATCACACTATACCCTATAAATATGTAAAATTATGCATGGATTACAAATAAAAATTAAATAAAAGGCTAAATAAAAACATCACTATTTGTCTTATAATTTTAGAAAGGTCTGAGTCACACCCCTCCCACACACTGGCCTCCTTTCACTCCGCTAACTCGCTCTGCTCCTAAAAGTCTTTACCAGTATACATGACGTTTCACTGCCTGGAAGGTGCTTCCTCATTCCTGACGCCTGATTTCACCTGTCAATTAGCAAGCCTCCTTTGTATTTTTGCTTTTGTGCCAAGCACTCTAAGAAGACCTTTTGGACATCTTTGATGGGGTCAGATCTGGCCTTGACATTCACTTTTGCTCCAAGTTGCTCTCCTTGCTAACACTTATCACAATTGCAGTTTTGGATTTACTGGAATTATTACTTTCCTTTGGCACTGTTTTCCCAAGTATAGTTTCACGCCAACAGCAGGTGCTTAATGTGTATTTTTTCAATGAATGAATGAAGAGAAAATTAACATATATAATTCATAGGATGCAGGCCCAGTGCTTTCTAGAGTACTGTGTACAAAGTAGATTCGAACACGGCTCAATTAAAAAGGAGAGAGGCATAAAAAGATGCATTTTATGATGTGATTAATGCCTCTCACCAAAATGTTCACTGTAAACAGTTTACTACATATTTGACTCGGCTTACTTGCAAAATCAATAACATAGACTTATTAAAAACATTGTTAACTTTCCTTAGTTAATAGAATTTAAAAGCTCAGAATAATAAGATTTTGTGTTTCCCACCCAGTATTTTAAATGTAAAAGCTAAGATCTTGTTCAAATAGCACTTGATTTTTATGAAGTCTTCTGATCCCTTCAGCGAGAGTTGGAGGCTATTTTTTCCGAGGGTCTGCTTATATCATTAAATCACCTATCTTCAACATCATAAAGTTGTTTTTATTTTTTTAATTTCAGATTAATGTGGGGGGATACACGATAGGTTGCACAGTTTGTGTCTGTTAGGCCAGTTCCAGTTGTAATATCAAGCTATTTTTAATAGTTGCACAAAGATAGGCAGACTCAAGAAGTCTACTGATCAATTTTTATTAACCAATATAAGCAAAGAATAAAAGCAGATGCCAACAGGAGTCAAAGACTATAAACACAGTTTCACCTGTTCAGCACTGAGTTCACTTATTGGTTCAATTGCTGCCCCGAAGATATTATTCTCACCTGCTACCTAAGTTCTTTACTATCTCTGAGCTAACATTACTACTCAAGCACTCACCATTGCTCTATCAAAACAGAGGATATAGGATCAGAAGAAATAGAATAGTGTCTATCAATTCATTTTTACATGGAGTTTTGTCACATGGGCCATTTAGGTATTACAACATTCTTTATGAAGATATTTGATCAAAATTCTCAGCTAAGGAACTGAAAAGCTTAACCGTGCTGTACAAATAATACACGTTTATATTCTAATATTCTATGTTGTTAAAGAAATGTGACTAGTTTATTATGCTTTATTAGTTGACTGTTGGACATGATTTCAAGATCTTTTTTCAAGTTCACTGAAAAGTGATGTAACTAGCTTAAACACTCCTGGATCGTAGACATGGATTGTGCTGATTTTGGTTGGTTTTAAAACACATAGGGGCATTTGTTTTGCTTCACCTGAAAATTGACTTAAGACACAGCCTGCTGGCTTCCAGTGAATCAGAAGGAATTTCTTGCTAAGTGAGCTTTGGAGCAATGCTACATCTAGATTAACCGTTCTCTTTTTCGCCTTTTGTAACATTGCTCATTAACCAATGTGCTCTTAAACAAAATAAAGAATTTTGCATTAGATGCAATGCAGTTTTACCCATTTTGCTACAATTGTCTAAAGTTTTATTCATGATTTACTCAAAGTATTATTTAACAATGAACCATAAACACATTTTTCATGTTTTCTAGACAGTTTCTAAAGTTCTCTAGACGAAAATATGATAGTATCAGCATATTTTCTAATACAGGTTTGACCTTGAAAACAGAATATAGTTTTCAAAAACGCTGTGGTAGGAAATAACTTTGACTATAAACTCCCAAGCATGTATGTTAGCTGTCATTCTGTTTAAGTCCATATACTGAATGTATCAGATAGTATTCATCTTTGAAAAATTTCCTTATATGAGTAATTAAAGCCCAGAGTTATGTTTTACTTCCTAGGATAGAATAAAGAACCATGTTTAACATGTGTTTGGCCATAATGGATTCAAATCAAAGATATAAAGGTAACCAGAGAGACTATGATCATAGCAAAATAATCAACATTAGAAGTTGACAAATTCCCCCCACATATAAAGACCGATATATAACTTTATAAAAACATTTTTAAATATTCTTTCTTCTATGAATTCATTCTAGCCCAGAGCAGAATTACACTGCGTATAAGTAAAACTGTCCACTTAAGATTCCAGAAAATATGATTTCTAAATGAGTTTCAAGTACCTTTTTTTTTTGTATTGAAATTTATTTAAAATTAGACCAGAGTTCCCTAATGATAGAATTGAAACATTTTGGGAAGAAGCGGGAACATGAAGCCAGTCTCCAAAATGCTAGTCATTGTTAAAATTACAGTGTAATGGCTGGCAGAAGCTTTCACTCCCCTTTACCAATGATTTTTTAAAATAATTTTGTGAATTTCCTTTAATTTTTAGCTACAATTCTGTTCAGACTAGAAAATCAAATGGTTACTAGTTTCAAATTCCTAGAGCATATTCTTAATAGTTTATTATGTTTTTTATTATGTTTCCTTTTGTCAAGGACTACGGCATCAAATACAGTTGGCTAGGACTTCACACCTTAGAAGTTCTATCTCACAAAAATTCACGCCAGCTATCGTGTAATCTAAAATAAAGATGAGATTTGAATTTGAATAGTTTTCTTCTTACATATATTAATTAAGAAGAATTTAGTTTAGGGCAATCATCCAATGGTAAGTGACATTTTTGTCTCTATATAAAATACATCTGTATTTAAAGCACATGGACTATAATATAAAATTATAATAATATCACCAAATAAAACAATAGTTATATTTAAATTATATTGCCTGATTCTTTTAAAGTTATCAGGCAGGTAGCCAGCCAAACACTTAACTGTGAGTGCATATAAAATATGCAATTAACTTATAGGACATTAAAGGCATTTAAAAATCTATCTCTTGGAAAAGATCAAGTGCATGGGCACAAACACACCCAGACTTATGAATTGTAATGTCTCTGTGTTAAAATGGTAAAAGCAAGATGCTTTTCCAGACATTTTCTTTTGTGATTTAAGAGACTGTACTTTAACCTCCCTTTGGAGTGTCTATCTAGATGTGGCTTTTAGATAAGAATAAAGCCCTGGTGACCATGGGTTTTTAGCATACAGCAGATATTGGATGAGTGCTTTTTAACTGAATCAGTGAATGGATTAATGGATAAATAATCCCTCTTGAAGGGTTTTATGTCGCCTCTCTACTTTTGGGCTTTTCCCTACCTCCATGCCATTATGTGGACGCTGCTAGATCAATCCCCTTGCTATGATTTCACATCAGGTTTTCTAAAGGAGACTTTCTTGGTTCTATAAAGCCATAAAAAATACCATTTCTAGCCTGGCATTCAGTGTTTACCACAAAACGAACCCAGGCTTCCTTTCTGTGTGTACTTTCCTCTGCTCTCCTGTACGAATCCTTGATCCACACAAATGAATCTACTCTCTGCCGCTCCAACCTTTCCAAGCTGTGTTCTGCTGTCTTCATGTTTTCTTCATACAACCTTTCAACTCTAATCATTCTTCAAAGAACTGTCGAGATCTTAAACCTCAGCTAAGTTTCTCCTGATAACTATGACCAAGGTGACATTCAGTAGCAGTGGTTAAAAGTCATTACCTGAACCCTGTGTCTGGGGAGTCCTCCGGGACACAGTGGAAAGACCCAGACCTACCCTTCCCCCAAACATCAAGCCCACATCAGCAGAGGTGGAGCTGGGCTGTTCCACACTTGCCCCCTCACCCCCTCACCTCCAGGACACCCGCTCCATCCCACACCTTGCGGCTCTGACTCCAGAATGTCCTCCTTTCGTGCACCCCTCACCTGGGCTGCTGTTCCTAAGGATGACTTCCCAACATCTCTTCCATGGACAACTGCAACAAGTGTCCTTGCTTCCACTGGGGCACTCACATCTTCCCAGTCCTCTTCTCTGCCACCCCCAAATCCATTCTCCATATGTCAGTCAAGTTGTTTTTTTAAAAATATAAATCCCACATAAAATTCTCGGCCTTTGGAAACTGTAATATTCCAAAAATTTCCCAATATATTTAGAATAAAAAATGAATCTCTCACCATGGCTTATATATAAAGGTGTGCATAAGCTGGTCTCTGACTATTCTCCAATTTCACTTTCTACCCTTCGATCCTTGTTCCCTATGCTGTTGTTATATGAATTCCTTACTGTTCATAGAATACGCCAACTCAGACTCACCTTGGGGAGTTTGTACCTCTAGTCACATGGACCTGTAATTTTCTGCCCTTAGATTATTACTGAGCAAATGGGCTCCACGCCTGATACACACAGAAGCCAGTACTACATGGTGTTGGTTTTTGAGAAAAGAAAGGCTTATTGCAGGGATGACTAGCAAGGAGACAGGAGGTAGTTTTCATCTGTCTCCCCAGGTTGGGGTCTGGAGCAAGTATATGGGCTTGGAGGGCAAACAAAAGGATTTGGGGAAGCTGTTTTTGCAAGGTATGATTAGAGGGCCTCAAATTTAGCCATTTATGGTAAGGTATGATGAGGTGGATTTTAACCCAAGGTCTTCCACCTCAAGAGACTGGTGGTGGCTTCTGAAGAGAGTTCTGGAATTCATATTCTGTTCATATCCTGCTTTCCTTGGTTCCAATGGGAGGAATCATTTGTTCTGGGTGTTGGTAGTGGTCCAAGCTTTTTCTATTGAGCATACCCGGGCTACATAACTTGAACTTTTGGGCTCTGCTATACCTGCAAAGTAACTTGACATTTTTTTATGGATAGGATAGAACTTGTTTGGGCTGGTCCGGTGGTTAGAAGATCATCATGTGGCTGGCTCATTTTTGTCTTTCAGCTACCAAGTCTGATGTTACCTTCTCAGAGTAGCCCCCCTCAGGCAACATTCCTAACATGACACACATGCACGACAGCCACTTTCTCTCACATCCTTTGTTCTGGAATATTTATTCATTTGTATATTGTTTGCTACCTACTCTGACTAGGATGCAAACTCAAAGAATACCCATACATGATGGCCTTCCATATGGTCAGCATCCAGCGTCTCATTCATTTCTCTACCTCCAGTGTCTAGAACAAGGCCAGTCACAAAACAGTGGCTGACTAAAAAATATATTTCAATAAATAAAAGGAAGTAAAATGACAAATGAAAGAATTAAAATTACTCATGTCACAGTTTATATACTCTTAAAAATTATGTTAGTATTACAATCATCTATTTGATACTCAGCTGAATGTTGCCTTGCACTAGTTAATGTTTTTTTAAATGTTTTCATTTATTCATTCAGATCAAATTACCAAGTGGGCACTGTGTGCCCTGAGGAATACAGCAGGAAACTCCACAGACTGACTACAAACATTACGGAGGTGAGATGAGAGACTCTGGCCTAGGCTGAGGTGGGGGAACAGTTAGTAAAGGCATCTCAGAGGACATAACGTGGAACCCTGATGGATGATGAGGAACAAAAACATCAGAAAATCAAGGAGGGGAGGTGGAAGAAATCGTGTGCCATCTTCGCTATCTCCTATGTTACCCAGAACTGTTCTTCAAACCGAAACTCAAATAATAGCAAAGAGGGAACATCACACAGGTGACTGTATTTTGTCTCTTATCCCTTAGAAGGCCAGGCTGCTGAGAGGTGAGGCAGAGGAACAGAATAGGAAAATAGAATAATGTTTATTAATACCTGTCACAAAACAAATATTATGGTGCCAACGTTTATGTGAATAACACCATCTTGCTCGTTCAGCATCCCTGTTTCCATGGCTCCTAGATCATGGGCCCTCCTGAGTCATGCTTATGGCTGAGGTTCTAACCAAGTCTATTTTGAGTCTCTAAAATCCATGCTCCTTCCTAATATGTCGTCTGTCTAGGTCAGCAGTTCTCATTCCTGGCTGCACGTTAGAATCGGCGACTTCCAGACCCATAAAATCAGATTGTCTGGGCATGGAATCCCGGCTTCAGCGGTAGTTAAAGCTAACCAGGTGATTTTTTGGCATGCAGCCAAGTTCGAGAATCGCTGGTCAAGCCAAGGACAGAATGCCACCCAGTTTAATTAATTCATTTGGGTTATCTCATTCATATTTCTGCTTTCAAACAGAATCCCACTTAAACCGCAATAGGAAAAAAAAGATGATTCTATTCTTTGGCATGGCCTCCTTAATGCATTAGTCCTGAAAAGTCAGCTGTGAAGGTTGAAACAGCATAACTAAATAATTAAGCTGCTTTTGTCTCTCAACACACCCTGTCCTATGTCTGTTTTAATAATTTCAGGCTCCCCCGGCATATGCTATCAGATTTAATTCTCTATGGTCTGGCGCTACATATTTTTAGTAACCTTAGCTGTAGAAAGAAGAACAGAAGGAAGCTAACGCCATTTACATAACTACAGAGACATGATTTATTTAAGTTTGCAAAAAGAAAAATCACAAGGGAATTTGTGAAACTTAAAAATTCATTTTCTTTTTACTTGGTACAACAAAACATTAGTTGGCAGTAACAAAAATGCTGTTATTATTAGATAAGGCGTCCGCAGCTTAATATAAAAGAAGTTAACATTGTTGGTAGCCATTGTTCCCAAGGGAAATAGTATCTTCCCAACGCCCCAGACTGCAAAACATTTTTCTGTCTTAACCATAAGGTGCGACCCTTGTCTTATGGTTGTCATTATGAGATTTAACACGGCAAGCATGAGACTTTGTAAATAAATGCCTGATTTGAATGTCCTCTTAGACCCTTGAGATAAAGCAATGAGTCATATCTTAGAAAAATATTTTACAACAATCGATAAATTCTTGATCTGTGGTTCGTCATATTTGTTCATATGACTAAGAACTACTTAGCACAAAGATCACTGAAAATTAAAGCTATCTGATGTCATTATGTGACCTTCTAACCCAATGATTCCTCTTTCCTCTGTATTATACACATATTCATTAATCATGAACTTGATTCATTATTAAGACTAATTAGACTATAGAGAGACTGGAGTTTACATTTATCTTTAAAAACATGGTTTGCTTAGGAAGTCACCATTACATATCAGATTGTAGAGTCAGCAGGGAAGAGATAGAAACAGGAGAATAATTTTAGCTGCAATTTTACAATGCTTATAATGTCGCCATTTTATATTTATGAATAGAATAATGTAGTGCTGATAATAGTTGGTTTCATCTCTTGATTAGAGAGGTCTAGTATTTACTTGAAATATCTCGTTTGCTCCCAGCTTAATTTCAATATAGCAAAATGTAACAAAATGCATTTTAAACTATTCTCATGTGGACTTTCTCCTGAATTTGAACTTTTACCCTTCATAAGCTGATCTGAATCTGCAAGTTTTCAGAAATATTTTATGGATTCAGTGGTATAAAACAAATGCACTAAGAAGGTTAATCTCAAGTCATATTTTTAAGATGTCAAAATTATACTGACCTTAGTCATTTTATAGCACACTGTCAGATGTTGACAAAAATAAATTCTCCTGACTTGTCACTGAACATTTCAAGTTGTATGTGATTAAGCAAGATTTGTCCAAAAGGTGACAGATCACATTTTCTCATGATATGTTGACAATGTGGAACTGCTACATTTGATCTCTACACTGTGACACTGACTCAGATGTGAGGCAGGACAGAACTGATGCCATCTGGCTCAACTGATAGAGAAAGAGTCTCAGCGTGTAGTCTGGAGTTTCTTTAGGCTGATGACAAAACAGTCCACACTGACTCTCGTAGTCAGTTTCACAACACAAAAGAACTGAGTGTGCATGTCTTCCTCCTGTTCGGCATTATTTCTTCATTCATTTCTACCACATGTCTTTTCTGTTGGTATTTTCTATCATCTTGCTGCACCCCTTGTCAACTTCTAAATTACAAGATTAATAAATTTTGAAAGGAGAGATTTATTTCTACTGCAGGTTGCAACCAGCCAAGGAAGACAGCAGATGTGTGGATGAAGGAAATGGGGGACAACAATTCATGCCAAATGGGTTGGCGAGACACACGTATTTATCAGGTTACAGGCAGAGTGATGATTACTCATAAAGGGAGTCATATGAATGCCGGATAAGCAAACAGATATGTTTTCAGACATACGTCTCATATTCACTCAAGGACAAAGACCTAACATTGAAATGCAGTAAAATTAGGCTCTGTATCCCAAAAGGGGGAGCAGGAGACATGACCATGCTCTGTGCACAGCCTCTGAAGGCCAATCTGTGTTCAGTGATAGTTTACCAGAAAGGAACGCACGGTGGGACTGGTCGGCTGTCATGTCCTAACTACAACCCAAGAGGGCAGAATGGTTCTAGCATGATGTGGCTGATTAAAGTCTGCAGAGGAGTGAGTCTTCTTCCATCCTTTGTTTCTCCAAGGCCAGTCTGTCTAACTCTTAGGAAAGAAGTCTGGTGTCCATTACTAAGGGACGAAGCAAACGGCCTGGCTAACCTCTCATCTTGCAATAGCCAAGAAGTAGGGTCTCATTGGCGAAGAGCATGGGACCATTCAGTCTGTCAAAGGGGCTTAGGATATTTTTACTTCATACCCTTCTTATTTCATTTACTGGCTATACTTTAGGTGTTTGTTATATATGTGTGTATGGGTGTGTGTGTGTGTGCTCCTTTTTCTCTGAATTTTATGAGCTAATTTAATATGAACTTTCTTTTTAGATAATTTGTTGTTCCCACTTTCTTCTGAAGTTATATTTCTAAATATTATCAAATAGAAAAGATATGAAATAAGAGAATTTCTTCTTTGATTACACTGATTTTTATGTGTACATCTGTGACATACCAATAAATACATAATAGGTATGCCTCCCACCCAATTTCCTAGCACACAGGTCCTAAAATTCTTGGAAGCCCCAAAGGGATTAGAATAGAATGTATTATAGAATGTATTTTCATATGCTAAGGAGATGACCAGTGGCTCTGAGCTACTGGGTAGCCTCCAGAGGATGGCCAGTTTCTAGGGAAAATCAACTACATGACTAAAGAATTGGAACTATCAGCCCCAATTCCTTGTCTCCCCTTGATAGGATGAGGGGTCGAAGGTTGAGCTGATCATCATTACTCAGTGGTTTTCCCAGTCGTGCTTATATAATGAAGCCTCTATAGAAACCCAAAAAGATGGGATTTGGGGGCCTTCTAGGTTGCTGAGAATTATAGAGGTGCTGGAGGGTGTTGTGCCTGGGGAGGGGAACACCATGCCTGACCTCACATACCTTGTCCTGTGTACGTCTTTATCTGGGATGCTTATCATTGCCCTTTATAATAAAGCATTAGTGTTTCCCTGAGTTCTCTGAGCCTTTCTAGCAAATAATCAAAGCCAAGAAGATGGGTTGACTTACAGTCAGTTGTTTAGAAGCACAGGTGACAACCTGGACTCGTGATTGGCATCTGAAGTGGTGGAGCATTTTGTGAGACTGAGTCATTAACCTGTGGAATGTGGCACTATCTCCAGGATAGTGTCATAATGGAGTTAAATTGCAAGGCATCCAACTGGTGAAGAATTGGAAAATTGTTTAATGGGGGGGTACTCACAAATTTAGTGACCAGAGTGAAGTATTGGTGTATTGAGACTATAGGGAAAAACAAATTGTTTTTTCTATAGAACATCAAATTTATTATCAATCTTGGTTTAAGCAGCAGGTGCAAAGCCAGGCACCAGAAATAAAAGTGTAAGTTTGAAGACGCAGTAGTGAAATAGACATAGATCAACACAAACAAATAAGTGATAGGTCTAAAAAGTGTTATAAGTGATTAACCAGACATATTAATGAGCTGTTGTGGTGGCAAAAGGAAGATTAAGGTAATTCTACCTGGCACAAAGACAGAGAGATTTCAAATAAAAACTAAACTTGCAAACAGACTAAGTATTCACCTATTCAACTGAAAAGTAGGATGTGATATCATAATTAGGTGGAGTAGCTTGAACAAAATCAAGATGTGAAGTAGTTTCACTGATCATGGAAAATCTCCACAGCAGAAACAGAGATTATGACTCTCTGGACTGGAGAAGGAGATAAAGTGGCAGGCGGGAGGTGTCAGTAAATACAAGATCAAAGCATTCGGGAAGACACTGACTGTAAAAGATCACGTATGTGATATGAACATGTTTCAGCTCTTGCTGTAGAGAATCACCAGGTATTGGAGCATCTCAAGCAGAGGAACGGATACCAGGAGCCCTTTCTGGCAGCACCGCAGAGGGAAGATGGATTGAGCAGGGTTCTAATGACATGATCCCGGAGAAGGACATGAACTTAATGACGGCTGTGGGATGAATAGGAGAAGATGGGAATTAGAGACATCAAGGAAACAGAAATGCAATTGAGGATTCTTAGGACAAAGAAAAATTCATCACAGCACCCAAGATTTTAGCTTGAGTGATTGAATGACATGTCCAATACTGAGATAGAAAGGGAGGAAGGAGGGTCATGTTGGGAAGAACGATGGTGACTTTTTCAACACTAGAACAAAAGAGATCATAGATGGCATTTGTCTGCCTGAGAAAACCTTTCCTGTAGATAATATAAACAGCCCTTCATGGTTTGGCAAGTTAGGTAGCTAACTAATTTAGTGAAGGAAGTGATTAATGGTTTCACAAGACGAAATCTGGTAAGACGAAATCTCCAAAAGGTATGTACAAATTTAGCAGCTAGGGGATTATCAGTAACTTTGCAGGAGCCTCTTTGGTGGATCCAGAAGTCTGACCATGCTGACACGAGAATGAATTTATCAGTATAGGAGACTTATTTTGAAATCTCATCTTTAGAGGGAAGAAACCTAAAGATTATCTAGAAGCAGGCAGAAGACTGAGGGAGAGTTTCATTTTTAATTTATAAGAGAAATTTGGACATATTTTACTCTAAGAGAAAAAAGAGGATAATAGAAATATTGAAAATAAAGTAAGAATAATAGATAATTGATCTGCTAAAACCCAGCAGATTTGAGGAAGAGATCAGATCAAACATAGAGATAGCAGGATAAGACCTTTATCTGAGTTTGTAAGAAAGGATGTAAAAATAAGTACAGAAAATAGTTCCTGGAGGAAGTATGGGAGTTTACACTAAGCCACCCTTAAATTTCTAAAATTAAAGACTATAGGCAATTCATTTTGTTCTGTCTTTATTATATAAAAAAAACTGTTTCTGAAAGTCAGAATTTAAGTACATAGATTTCAAAAGTTAATAACAGTAGAAAATATTAATGTTTTGTACTAACCCACTCTAATGCGTATTAAAGAGTTTTCCACAATTAGCATTCGAGACAACCATTATCGGCACATGGTTAATATGTATATATACAGAGTGTGCCAAAAATGTACACACATTTTAAGAAAGGAAAAACTGTATGAAAATTGTAATACTCAAGTCACATTAGACTTCTGCAATTACAAGAGATTCAAGATACAATACATAAGATAACAAATGTTATCAGTACATAATTAGTATTATAATGTTAATAAAAATTTTTTCTTTTCTTAAAATGTATACACATTTTGGCACCCTCTGTGTATGTGTATATATAAAATCTTGGGGAAAATCTTATGAATCAATCAAAACAAAACCATCATAAAAACTTTCCATGGATTTAGCATGTACGAGATTTAGAATAGTAATTTTATCTTCTAAGAAAGGGAATCCTGCCATCGTGCTACCCCAGTGCCCCCAATCCCTGTCTGTGTTTGAGGAAGCCTGGGCCAATTTACGGCCTCAGGCACAGAAGGCACAATGTCTAGAATACACAAAATTTTTAGAGGAGTATAAAACTGTTTTAATGACTTTTAAAATCAGAAGAAAACACTGAACTTTTAGATCAAAGAAAAATGTTTTAATAAATAATATTAATGTATTTGTCTTTTTTACCACTGCAGTTATAAAATGTAATTTTTAACACTTCATTATGGAAGGAAGGGCCCCATGAGGCAAAGTATTTATAGCTCATGAAAGTCACATTATGACCCTGGGGTCCGGGGACAGCATGACCCAGGGTCAGTGTTTTAGCATGATGCCTCCAAAAATACTATATTGCAACCTTCTGAAGGCATACACACAACCTTCAGAAGTTTTCATCTGGAGGAAAGGTGACTCCATAACAGTTTCTATTCTAGCAGATGGCTTCAATCTGCTGTGTGATTTCCTCTTGGTCCACCTATAATTTTAGTTATGTCTTTGGACAGTTTGTGCCATATCCCAAATGCGCTAAAAAAAACTTCACCTCAGGCACCTGCCATGTTTCACTTTTTTCCTTTTAATGACTCAGTGTTCACAAACCAGGTTACTTGCTCAGCCCAAGCATACTTATAATTTAGAAGTGCAGAGAGGTTGTCATAGTTGTTGAATAAATATTGACTAAATGTATACTTTGCCATTGTTGGTTAAAATAGTCTATATAATAGTAATAGATAAAGTTAGTAATAGTACTTTTCAAATAGTACTTTTCAAATCTACTTTTCAATAGTAATAGATAAAGTTAGTAATAGTACTTTTCAAATAGCACTAATTTGCTATTTCCTTGATTTGTCAGTTGCTAAGAGAGGAGTGCTGAAATCTTCTTCTACAATTTTGGACATTTCCATTTCCGAGTTCTGTTGGATGGTGTGCATGCATTTCATGTTTTGATGTCTTCTGGACTATTATTTATACATCCACTCTCATTTTCCTTGAAGAGTGTTCATGTTATATATCATTTCCATCCTTTTAACTTTTCCGTATCTTTATTTTTGAAATGAATTTCTTATAGATATCATACTTTTTTTGATTTTAGGTTCTCAGCTTTTTAACTGGAGTTTTTTACAACTCTTACATTTAATGTAGGTTTCAATATCATAAGGTTTAAGTCCACAGTCTTATTGTTTTCTGTTTGAGTCACCTGCTCTTGTTTTGCATTTCCTTTTTCTACCTTCTTCTAGATTAATTGGTTGTTTTGATAAAGATTTAATTTTATCATTATTAATGATTCATTACCATATCTCTTCTTTGTGTTTTCTAAACGTAAGAGCTGTTTCTCTAAAACAGTGGTTCTCCGTCAGGGGTGACTTTGCTCCCAGAGAACATCTGACAATGCCTAAAGCCCTTTTAGGGTCTGTCTCATATCTCAAGGGGATGCTAACGGCATCTCGTAAGTAGAGGCCAGGGCTGCTGCCCAAAATACTACAATACATAAACCCCCTCAGCAAAAAAAAATCCAACTCAAAATATGAGTAATGCCAAGGTTTAAACCATTGCTAGAATGTATGCAGTGATACACCTTAGTGTAATACATCAGTAGTGTATTATACTAAGGTGTAATACATCATTGTAATTGCTGACGTATTACACTAAGGTACATCAGTATTACACTATTTTACGTGCACTTAAAAGTGATAATATCATGCTTCCAATTCACACTCCTACCAGTTTGCAATTTTATGGACATATTTTCTAATTCTATGATTGTTATATGTACAATAATAGATTATTATTTTGTTTTAAACCATCCATTTAAACAATCCACACACTTAGTGTGTGATAAGAAGAATTAATATAAGATCTACCTTCTTTGCAATTTTTTAAGTCTACAATACAGTTTTGTTAATGATAGGCTCTGTGTTGAGCCATAGATCCCTGAGACTGATTCATCTTTGGTCACTGAAACTGTTCCCTTCAACTCAGAGCTCCTCATCCTCCCCTTCCCAAGTCCCTAGCAACCACCACTATACTCTTTGCTTCAGTAAGTTTGTTTTACATTCCTCCTATAAGGGTCTTTCTGTGACTGGCTTATTTCACATAGCACAGTGCCCACCGGTTTCACCCATGGTGTTGTAGATAACAGTTTCCTTCTTTTTAAAGGCTGAATAATATCCCATTGCATGAACCTACTGACTTTTATTTACCCACTCATCTGTCTTTACTATTGTGATTAATGCCTCAGTGAACAGAGATGCAGATATCTCTTTGAGATCCCGATTTCAGTTCCTTTCAATGCAGAAGTAGAATTGCTATAACAGAGGGTAGTATCTATTAATTTTTAAAAGTTAATTTATCTCTGCTTCTAAAGTATTCATTCTTTAAAATATTAATATACAGTTACAGTCAAAAGATAAATTTTCAATTGTCACCAAATCCATGTTTAAAAAATAGAAGCCCACTAAGTACCCTGATTTCTACTGTTTTCATTATCATTATTATTCAGCAAACCATCATACTGGTGGTCCGTACCAATCATCAGGAGAGCCAAATAAATTAATCAGCTATCCTGAAAATTGCACTTCATATTTTACAATTGACCTGAATTTTTCTATAATTCTCTATACAAATCAGAATTTACTAGTGTATGTATCTTTTCAATTGTGACACTTTCCTTGAAATATACAGTGTTCCACTAAGTTAAATATTGAGACCAACTAGTATTTTTTACTTTATGTTTCTAGTTTTAAAAGATTTATGTGCTATAAGTTAAAAAAAAATTATACTTTCATTGTTCAGTATGTGCATTTTTATTGTTTCTGGGTTTTATGCAAATTCTCTTGCTAATTTTAGTTTACTACTAAAAACATTTCTTTTATTGAGTTTATATTTGAAAGCATGAGAAACATCAACATTTAGAAGAGAAAAAAATTGCAACTCTATTAAACTAAGTGGAAATATAAAGTCTTAGAATTAAAAAAAAAATAAAGCATGTTCTCTTTTATAAGAAGTAAATACTCAAAATAGCCAGGGAACACAGTTAGGACATGATAGGCTAATCTATTGCATAATATGAAAAGACCATTTAATTTCCTTTTAACATAGCAACTGAATCTTATTGAAACCTTGTACATGTCATGAATTTCTTGAATTATAATTCCAGCAAGGCAGTCTTGCTAAGAACCCATTGACAACAGCTTTGGTCCTTAGTGCCATAGACTCCTTGTAAGACTGACATATTAAGCACTTAAAAATCAATACTGGGAATGATTAGCCTTTGTGTATTCAATCTACCTTTTATTTTAAAAAATACTTTTCTCTATTCCAATTTCCTTTGCCTGTAATATGATTTTAGTCTTTCTTTTAATCTCTGACCTAAAAGACAGAAAGTACAAATTATCAAAAGGTTCTGAAATAACAGTTTAGATTAAAAAACAAACAAAAAAAAACAATATTTTTCCACTGACTATGAATCAAATAGTTTGAATTATGAATTCCAATATAATGTTCTTCCAACTCATTAAATGTATTTGTTCACTGAGAATCTTAAATTACTTCAGTATTCAAGTGGACTTTTATTTTTTTTTTAGCTGTTCATTTATAGTTATTTGAACAAAATCACACTTCCATTTTTCTTATTCATTTTCTTTTGGCACAATATTATAGCTCCTTCAAAGTATTTTATGTATTCTAGTATATTCATACTATCTACTTTTAATGTAATTTCAATGAATAGGTCACCTACATGTATAAACTTAAAAACAAAGATAATGAAGATGTTTATAGGAGTAATAGGGTTTATTTTCTCACTTGCCACATTAACTAGACTCATTACCAAAGATAATACAATTCAGATTGTACAAAGCAAATTATTTAATTAACTATAGGAAAATTGGATAAGATCTTCTCATGGAAGTCTTACTTGACATGATAATATAATCTATGCCCGAAATAATAGCAATGGTCCAGAAAATGCCTGTTTCAAAAGTGATACTGAAAACTCAAGTGTGATTTCATGAGAGTCAGAATGATTTTGTTTAGAAGTAACAGAGAACTAAACTCTAACTGCCTTAAGAAATAAAGGTAATTAATTGATTTGGACATATGCAGAATAGTTTGCTCAGAGGGTTACCAGGTTAGGAAACATGGGTTGCTAGAAAACTCATTGTCTGAGCCCTTCTGACTCCTGACTTCTCAGGCCTTCTACGTGAGGTACAGAATATTCCCCGTATGCACTACTATCTTAACATACCCCCCCCTTTCTTTTTTCTTAAAATGTGAGAATGTATTTTGTTTTACAGCCTTCAAGTGAGAAGATTCCAGGAATCTCATTCTCCTGGATGTTGGTAATTTACCCTCTTCCTAAATTATAAGTTTGAAAAGTTAAGAATATAATTATATTCTATATAAATAGATATATAAGGAAGCCATGTGTTCTATGTATTTCACTAATTAATTAAAGAATAACCAGGGAGGTAAAGCTAATTCAAAGAAATTAAGAGGCCAGGTATTTATAGTTTATAAAAGGTATGACATAAAGAATGATCAAAGATAGCTAAGAAAAAGTCTAGATTGTACATTCATATAGCTATCGAGTACAGGTCTATTCCCAGGGCTCACCAGAAAAGCACACAAAGGGACCGTATAGACTGAGCTAAAGGTTTTAGCAGGACACTTATTCATCTTATTCATCCTGTGTTTTCTCTAACTGATCTAGTGCTTTATCATATAGTTCTGTGATGGAAAGTAACAAAGAAAGAGAAAACCAGGGGAATCCATTTTATAAAATCTTCATAAAATTAATTTTCTTTAAAGTATATGGATATATTCTCATAACGTGGGCTATGCTATTTGACAAACAAAAATCTCCCAATGATTTTTTCTAAGAATCTTAAATTTATTTTAATCAAACTCAGGAGCTGGGATGGTTAATTTTATGTGTCAACATCAGTGGGATAATGAGATGCCCAGATAATGGGGAAAGTATTACTCTTGGGTATATCTGTGAGGGTGCTTCGGGGAGAGATTGGTATTTGAAATGGCAGACAGAGTGAAAAAGATGTACTCTCACCAACACAGGATGGCATTACAGAATCCTTTGAGGGTCTGAATAGAACAACTGTTTAGAACATTGTTTTTTATTGCTATATATTTAGGGGGATGCATATACTGCAATTCACTCCCTATTAATTGATATCTTGATTATTTCTAAAACTGAACTAATATAACTAAAGCATACATAAATAGTCATGTATGATTTTTCTATATCTCATGTTTTCATTATTACTGGTCAAATATAAAGGTGTATATAAATAATTGGGTCATAGGGTAGTTGTATGAGTAATTATATGAGAAATTGCCAATAGTTTTCCAAAATGGTTTTAGTATATTGCATTTCCACCAGGAATATAAGAAGTTTGCATTTGCCTCACATTCTTACAAATATATATGTCAGTATTTTCAATTTCATCCAATAAACCAGTGTTTAGTAATCTTTCTACTGTACTTATAATTTGTATTTACTAAGAAATTATTCATGTGATTATTAAACATTTTTAAAAAATTAGCCCATTGTAACTATAAGATGTTTTGTAAGCCCCTTGGTAACCACTAAGCAAAAAAACCTATTGAAGATACAAAAGATAGATTAAAAAGCAAAGATAAGGGGCGGCATCTGTGGCTCAGTGAGTAGGGCACCAGCCCCATACCGTATACTGAGGGTGGAGGGTTCAAACCTGGCCCCAGCCAAACTGCAAAAAAAAAAAAAAAAAAAGCAAAGAAAAAAGCAGATCAATAGAAAAAAAAATTCATTTAATCAAAAAGGAAAAAAGAAATAAAGCAAAAAATGAATTTAGAAAGCAACCAGAACACAATTAACAAAATGGCAGTAGTAAGTCCTTACCAATCAATAATTATCTTAAATGGAATAAATTCTCCTATTAAAACATATAGAATGTATGGATTTAAAAATGGATTAAAAAAAGAAAACAAGATCCAACTATATATTGTCTAAAAGAGACTCACTTCACCAGTAAGTATTCACATAGGCTAACTAAAATTAAAAGATTAAAAAATGATACTCCATGTGAATGGAAACCAAATAGAGAATAGCTATATTTATAGCAAACAGAATATACTTTAACTCAAAACTGTAAAAAGAGACAAAAAAGACATCATTTAATGGTAAAGGAGACAATTTTTCAAGAGACTATGATAATATTAAATATATGTACCCAAATGCACTTAAATATATAAAAACATCTTTGAGATATGAATGAAGTGATAAACTATAATACAATTATCATTGAGGATGTCAAAACTAAACTTTGATCAATGAATAACTCGAGGAAATATCAGACTTACACTAAACTTTAGACCAAATGGACCTAATAGATATAGGACATTCCATCCAATGACAACAAAATGCACATTGTTCTCAAGCACACATGAAAAATTCTTCAGGATAGAATTCAACAAATTAGGAAGACTGAAATAAGACTAAGTATCCTTTCTAATCACTATAGTATTAAAGTAGAAATCAATAACAGCAGAAATTTTGGAAAATTCACAAATGCATAGAATTAAACAACATTTTTTAACAATCAATTATTCAAAGAAATATTAAGAGATAAATTTAAAAATATCTTTAGACAAAGATAAAAGAACAAAACACTGAATTAAACTTTACAGGATGCAACAAAAGCAGTCTAAGAAGGAAGTTTAAAGCAACAAACATTCATATTAAAAAGGAAAAAAAAATCTCAAATAAGCAGCATAATATACTTCAAGGAACTAGAAAAAGAAAAACAAACTCAGTGTTAACAAAAGGGAAAAGAAAATAAGAAATATCAGAGCATAAATAAATGAAATAGGGACTAGAAAAGCAATTAAAATATGAACAAAACTAAGAGTTGGATTTATGAAAAGATAAACAAAATCAGCAAGTCTTTAAATTAAGACGAAAAAGGATGAACGTTCAAATAAATAAAATCACAAGGGAAAAAGGAGACAATACAACTGATGTCACAGAAATACAAAGGATTACAAGAGATCACTGTGAATGGCTATATATTAATATCAGCAAATTGGATAACCTAGAATAAATGGAAAAATTTATTCATACATACAAACTACCAACACTAATCACAAAGAAATAGAAAATATAAGCAGATGAATAAAAAGTAAGGAAACTGAATCAATAAAAGAGTCTTCCATCAAAGCAAGCCCAAGATCCAATGGCTTCACTGCAGAATTCTACCACACATTTAAAGAGGACTTAATACCAAAAATTCTCAAACTATTCAAAAAAATTAAAGATGAATAAATATTTTCAAATTAATTTTACAAGTCCAAAGTTACCCTGATGCCAAACTCAGACAACTACAGAAAAAAAAATTATAGACTATTATTCCTGATGAACATAGATGAAAAAAAAATCCTCAATAAAATACCAGCAAACTGAATTCTGTAGTACAAAGGATCATTCACCATGATCAAGTGGGAACTTTATCTCCTACACAATGTTCAATATATACAAATAACGAAATGAGACACACTACATAAATACAATGAAAGGTTAAAAAAAATCAACTCAATAGATGCAGAATAATTATTTGATGAAATTCAAATAATATGAATAAAAACTATCAACAAATTAGGTACAGAAGTGATTTACCTCAACATAATAAAGTACATAGATGACAAGCCTACAGCTATCATCATACTAGGTAGGAAACATGGAAAGTGTTTTCTCTAATGTCCAGAACAAAACAAGGATGCCCACTCTCATAACTTTCATTTAATGTAGTACTGAAGTTTTAGACCAAGCAATTAGGCAAGAAAAAAATAAATAAAAGGCTTTCAAATTGGAAAGGAAGAAGTTAAATTGTCTATGTTTGCAAATGACATATATTATATACAGAAAACCCTAGAGACTCTACTGAAATTCATCATTTGTAAATACATTCAGTTACATTGTAAAATAAAAAGTTAACATAAAAAGTAGCCTTCCTATGCATTATCAATGAAGTATCTAAAAAAAAAAATAAAGGGAACAACCCGATTTGCAATTGCTACAAAAATAAATAATAAATAAATAAATAAATATTTCCCAGTATATTTAACCACGAAGGTTAAGATTTATGCAGTGAAAATGGTAAAACATTGATGAAAGAAATTGAAGAAGACACGAATAAGTGGAAATATATGCCACATTCACGGATTAGAAGAATTAATAACGTCCATAGTACCCAAAGCAATCTACAGATTCAATGCCATCATTATCAGACATCTAATGACATTTTTCACAGAAATAAAAAAGACAACTTTAAAATTAATATAGAATGATGAACAACCTGTAATAAAGGAATCTTGAGCAAAAAGAAGAAAGCCACAGGTGTCACATTATATGCCTTTAAAATGTACCACAAAGTTTCATTAGTCAAAACCGCAAGGGACTGGCATAAAAACAGATCATAAATCAAAGGGAGAGAATACAGAGTCCAGAAATAAATCCAGGCATGAATAGCCAATTAATTTTTCAAAAAGATGTCAAGAATAGAAAACAGGAAGGACAGCTACTTTAATAAATGGTGGTGGGAAAAATGGACATCCACATGCAGAAAAACGAATTTAGACTCTTATCACACATCATATGTAAAAATTAACAACATGGATTAATGACTTAAAAGTAAGATCTAAGGGAGGTGCCTGTGGCTCAGTGAGTAGGGCACCAGCCCCATATGCCATAGGTGGTGGGTTCAAACCCAGTCCTGGTCAAAAATTGCAAAAAAAAAAAAAAAAGAAAGTAAGATCTGAAACTGTAAAACTACTAAAAGAAAACATAAAAGGAAAGCTTTATGCCAATGGTCTTGGCAATGATTTCTTTGGACATGAACCTAAAAGAACAGGCAAAGAAAAGAAAAATAGAAAGATGATATTAAACCTAACTAAAAAGCTTCTACACAGCAAAGGAGACAATCAACAGAGTAAGGAGAAACCTATGAAATGGGAGAAAATGTTTGCCAACCATACAAATCAATAGGGATTAACATACAAAATAACATAAGAAACTCAAATAACTCAATAGTAAGCAAATAGCCCATTAAAAAAAAATGGGCAAAGGATCTGAATAAACATTTCTTAGGAGAAGATGTAAGGATGGCTAACAAAGATATGAAAAAATGCTCAAAATAACTATCAGGACAGTGCAAATTAACAGCCCAAGATACTTCTTCATACCTGATAAAATGGCTATTATGTCAAAAAGACAAAGGTTAGCAAGCGTTGGTGAGGATGTGGAGAAAAGGGAATCCTAGCACACTGCTGATGGGAATGTAAGTTACTCTAGCTACTATAGAGAACAGCTTCCTCAAAAATAAAACTAGAACCACCATGTGAACCAATACCCACTACTGGGTGGGCTTGAATGATATGCTGTGGATGTGAATAGACATTTGCACAGCCATATTCAGGGACGTAGTACTCACAACAGCCAAGCAAAGGAATCAATCTACGTATCTGCCAACAAACCAACAAATAAAGAAAATGTGGTCTGTATACACCATGCAAGGCGATTCAGCCCTTTAAAATAAGGAAGTTCTGACATTTGCAATAGTGTGGATGAACCTGTTTAAATAAAATAAACCAGGTACCAAAAGACAAATGCTGACCTCACTCATCTAAATCTGAATCTAAACATGTATTAACATGGAAGCTAAGAGTGGTGGTGACCAGGGGCCGGGACTGTGGTGGAGGTGTGGACAGACGGTGATGAAAGAATACAAAATTTCACTTAGAAAGGTGGCAATTGTTAACATATCTATTGTACATATGAATACTATAGTTAATAACAATGTATTATATTCTTAAAAATGCTTATAGAATATATTTTAAGTGTTGTCACTACAAAAAATTAATAAGTATATGAGGTAATACATGTGTTAGCCTAACTGAACCATTCCACAATATATTCATATTTCAAAATAATGTGTTTTACATAAATATATGCTATAGCTGTTTGCTAATAAAAAATAAATAATTGAAAAAATATTATTTTGAAAGGATCTATTCAAATACTGTATCTTTTTAAAGGATTGCCTATAGTAGTATTATTAATTTGTAAGGTAAACAAATTCATCTGAACATTTGTGTCCCCACAACGTTAACACATACATTCTGGTTATAAGTCTCTTTCAGATATGTTTACAAACATTTTCTCTCAGTTTGTGATTTGCATATTCATTTTATTAATGACATGATTTGCTGAAGTCTTAAGGTTATAGGATATCCTTATGAGAAAATTAGAAAGAGAAATTTTTTAAAGTATAAATATATCTACATATTTTAAATACTATGAAGTTAGAGAGATAGTTTTGTCATGGTAGTTATCTAAAAATAAAAAAAAATGGCAGGTTTGGAAACAAGTATTTAAAGAATTTAAGGAATAGGTACCGCGGATATAAGAAAGAAAACCATTACTTAAGCTTCAAGGTAAGGAGGGGATGGTAATAATGTATACAGCAGGGACAAGATAGCTAGAAGAGCAGGTTCAAAGTGGGGGAAAATTTACTGTGGCAGTGAGAACAGTTGGAAAGATATGGTGAAGCGTCTGCTCCAGAGGGAAGGTGAGACTCTTAAGGCCAACAAGGGTAACTCCACCTAGCCCTCTGCTCCCTAAGATACTTCCTGTACTATAAGGGATGGTAAAGTCTCCAAAATTTCAATAAAATTTTATCTCAAAATAATGGGAAGTTGCAAGTCATTAAAAGCCTAAAGCAGTCAGATTTATCAGCAATATAACACAACAGTATTAGGCAATCAGAGTCAAAAGAGGGAGCTTTGCACTCCAGGAAAACCGGGTAGGTGACGAAAGTTAAAACCCAGAATTAAACTAAAAAAACCAATTCCACACACACTCCTTTAATACCTTTAATTGTTCATCACTGTACTACTCATGGTGGGCTTACACAAAAGAGCTAGGAAACCTCTACAAAAATGAACAGTCTCATTGAGGAGGAAAACTCTACACATATGATCTAATAAAATACTAACACGCGAGACCAGCTATGCTCAAAGGTCAAAAACACTTTCAGTGACAATAGTAACAGTTTCCGAAGAAAAGAATTACTGGCTAACGTGGACAAGCCACCATAAGCTTCTGGAAAGACAGGCAATTGTTTATACCTGTGGTTGCACACTTTAGACGGGAGGAAGTGAGAAAAAAGGAGAAAAAGGTCAGGGCAATTTATTCTCTTGGGTTCTGTCCCTTATCTAGAAAATTGCTATGTTGGACATCACTTTTCTGAGATAATAGTCACAGTTAAACATAAACATGAGGTAATGTTTTTTCTACAGAAACATGCTTAAGTGATATTTCTTCTTATCCAAGACGAACCCTTTTTCTACACTTCAATATAGAGGAATGCTCTATATAGTAGAAAAATCTGTCCTGAAGCCTGACTCTCTTCTTGCTTGCTGTACGGCTTTATTGCTTTTCATAGCGAGGTGTGTAAGTAAATCATATTCTGTAAAGCACTATACCATCCAGTGAAATAAAGTGTCTTTACACGTGTTTTATTTTCAAAGTGACTTTGACCTTTTTATTTCTGGCCAGTCAAACACATTCTGAAAAGGATAAAAGGAAGTGGTCAGGCTTTCACTGCATTTAAGTTAAAGGTTGAATTTTATATCTATTATTTGAAGACAGCTATTTATCTCTCTTTTTTAAGCTACAATTTTTGATTTTGAGCACCAACTATATGCTTGGCAGTCTAGGAGGTGCTTTTTTGTGTAGTTTTTCATTTCATTCTCGCAAGATCTTTGCAAGTTAAAGTACAGAGAAGTTAGAAAATGTCCCCAATGATGCATTTTAAAAATTTAAAAAGTGTCTCCCAGTGCCAAGTCTGACTAAGCACTAGATGAAAATTAAGTGCGATGTATTACCCTGGATTGCATCATAGATCAGGGAAATACTATTTTTATAAAGGGCATTTTAGAATAATTGGTAAAAGTTTATGTTATATATAATGTGTGGTTTATAAGAGAATATCTTTATTCTTGAAAAATGCATTCAGAAGTATCTATGGTAGGGAGACTTGATTGGTGTCTACAGCTTACATGCAAATTGTTCAGAAAACAATAATATCATGACATGAATATGTGTGCATACACTGACAAATGTTAGCAACTAGTGAATGAATGATTTTTTATTGAGGAATTTTTTTTTCATCTATGTTCATCAGGAATAATAGTCTCCCCTTTTTTACATCAGTTTTGTTTTCTCCTATTGTGCTGTAGAAATTCCTTATCAGACATAAAGTTTTCATATAACTTCTTCTATTCTGTTGATTGATTACGTTGCTGGGCTGCTTTTCAGCTGCAGTGCAAACTACCTCTGACCTCTTTTGCGTCCGTTGTCTGAACTTCTGCGCTCGTATCCAGAAAAAATTACTGCCAGATCAATATCAAGACTTTTCCTATGTTTTCGTCTAGGAGTTTTGTATTTAAGTTCATTAATCCATTTTGAATTGATCATTTTGTATCACGATCATTCCACTGTGTTCATAGTGTTGTGTATATCACCCAATTTCTTTCTTTTCCTCTTGGGTATCTAGTTTCCCAACACTGTGTTTTGAAGAGTTACTTTCCTCATTGTGTATTCTTGGCATGCTTCTTGAAGACAATTTATTTCTGGGCTCTTTATTCTGTTCTATCGGTCTGTAGGCCTTTCTTTATGCCAGCAGTGTGCTGTTGTAATTACTGTGCTATATTTTGAGATCTGAAGTATGATGTCTCCAGCTTTTTTCTTCTTTCTCAAGATGTCTTGGCTATGCTGGGTCATTTGTGGTTTCATATGAATTTTAGGATGGCATTTTCTCTTTCTGTAAAAGTACTATTGGGATTTTGATGGGGATAGAATTCAATTTGTAGATCATTCTGGGTGGTATAGATATTTTAATAGTAAGTCTTTCATCCCGTGAAAATGATTATCCTAGTTGTGTCTCCTTAGATATCTTTCTTCGATATTTTATCATTTTGCTTGTAAAAGCCTATCACCTCCTTAGGTAAGTTTATTCACAGAGAAATGGAGAATGTACCCATCCAAACATTCCTTTTTAGTGTTTGAAAAGGTTTTGTTCATTGTTAATTATTGCATAATGTAAGAAATTGATATTACTTTCATATTCAAGGTGAGGAAAATACTTTGCATTGTAAATAATATTTCCAGCCAAATCTTTTAAAATTTAATTCCCGTTTTCAGTATTTTTTGGCATAACATTGAAATGTTCTGAACAAAATATTCATTTTGTAATCATTTTAGTAGAGAAAGCCCACATATTTTAGGAGTGTCCATTCATCCCTTGTGTGCCCATAAAATAAGTGTAGTTTCTATAACTGTATTTCTTATTCTGAAATTACAGTGAAGGATATGATACTAAATGCAGAGCACAGAAATATATCTTTTATGGTACAGAATATTTTTTCTTTTCTCCTTAAAGTTACATTTCTCCACTTAAAAGAGAAATACGTAAATTGATGTCATAAAATAATATTCACATTTATTTTATGAATAATAATATTCATTTTTTTTTGAATAGTAGAAGAGTTGCTATAGATATACTGTGGAAAGAATTAGAATCACCACAAACCGCCCAAGACTATCTGACAGGTGATGGTTCTCTTTTCTAAGCGATGGCCTTTATTTCTTCTTCCAAATGGTAGCTAAGGAACAGTCATATTTATTTTGCAGCAGTAATTGAACACATACAAAGACTTACAAACCGTTAAAATATTTCTGAGTTTTACCAGAGCTATTCGTTTGGCACTTAATGAATATTTTTATTTTGTTATTTCAGAGTCAGAATTGGTTACTATACATTTTACCACTGTTTACACTTTTTAATTTTATTTTTTAAATTTATAAATAATAATTGTACATATCCACGGGGTATGTTGTGATGTTTTGATACTTACAATGCATAGTGATCAGATCAGAACAGTCAGCACATCCATCATCTCAAATATTCATCACTGCTCTGTGCCAGGAACCCTCGATGTCCCCCCTCCAGCTATGTGGAACTATATAGTATTGTTAACTACAGTCATCCTACAGCAGCATGAGCCTCAGAACCGATACCCTCCATCCAACCGCAATTCTGTAATCCTGAACAAATCTCTCTCCACCTCTCTCTCACCCCACACCTGTCGACCTCCATTATCCTCTGTTCTAAATTTTACTTCCATGAGAGCAGCATTTTTTTAGCTTTCACACATGACTGAGAACATGTAGCATTTAATTTCCCCACTCTTGGCTTATTTCACTTAACAACGTTGTCCAGTTCTTTCCACATTGCCGTTCACTTAACAACGTTGTCCACTTCTATCCACATTGCCGTGAACGACAGTGTTTCGTTTGGTTTTATAGCTGAATAGTGTTCCATGGTGTGCATGTACCACATTTTCCACGTTTATTCATCTCTTCTTGGCCACCTGGGTTGACCATATCTTGGCTATTGTAAATAGTCCTGCATGGCAGTGGAGATGTCTCTCCATTGTAATTTCCTCCTCCTTGTGGAAACGTTTCCAGTAGTGGGGTTTATAGATCATATGGCAATTCTATATGTAGGTTTTAAGAGATCCCACCCCCCACCCCGGGCTTCTCTCCATAGTGGCTGTACTAGTTTGCATTCCCACCCAGAGGGTATGAGAGTCCCCTTTTTCTCTGCATTCTTGCCAATATTTGCTACTTTTTTTCTTTTTGATAATAGTCATCCTAACAGGGATAAGGTGATACCTCAAATGTAACTTTGATTTTCTTGATGATTGATGATACTGATCATTCTGTTAAATATTTGTTTGTCATTTGAATGACGTCTTTTGAGAAATACTCGTTCAGCTCATTTGAGCATTTTTTAATTGGGTTTTCACTTGCTGTTGAGATTTTTTTTAGGTTCTTATGTAATATGGATATTAATCCTCTGTTGGATGAATAGTTTGCAATAGTTTCTTCTGTCGTGTAGGTTTGATTTTCACTCTGTTGTTTCCTTTGCTGTGCAAAAGATTTTTAGTTTGATATAATCTCATTTAAGTTTTTCTTTTCTTGCCCGTGCTTTTGATCTCATATTCATAAAATCCTTTCCCAGGCCAATGTCCTGAAGCATTTCTCCTCTGTTTTCCACTAGTAGTCTTATTGGTTCTGGTCTCACGTTTAGGTCTTTGAGCCAGTTAGAGTTTGTTTTAATACAGGGAGAGTGGTGGCCCAGTTTCATTCTTATGGATATAGATATCAAGTTTTTCCACAACTATTTATCGAAGACACTGTCCTTTCTCCAGTGAATATTTTCAGTGCCATTGTCAAAAGTCTACGGCTGTAAATATGTAGATTAATTTCTGGGTTCTCTGCTCTGCTTTATCAGCCTCTGTGTCTGGTTTTATGCCAGTTTGATGCTGTTTGGGCTACTGTGGGCTTCTGACATATTGTGAGAATTGGTAGTGTGGTACCTCAAGCTCTGTTTTTTTTGGAGTTTTGTTGTTGTTGTTCCCTACAAATTTTAGAGTTTTTTTTTTCTATTTTTGTAAAGAATGTCATTGTTATTTCAAGAGGGATTTCATTCAATCTGTAGATTGCTTTAGCTAACATTGTCATTATAACAGTGCTAATTCTTCTGATCTATGCACATAGTATGTCTTTCCATTTGTTTGTGTCCTCTTCAATTGCTTTCATCAGTATTGTGTACTTTTTTATATGTCTTTGACATCCTTTGTTACATGTTTTTCCTGCTCCTTTGTTAAATTTTATTTTTCTTTCAGCTATTATAAATGGGATTGTCATCTTCATTTACTTTTAGATTTGCTCATTGTTCCATGTATAGAAATGCCACTGATTTCTGTCTGTTATTTTGTATTCTGCAACTTATCAGTTGCTTTTATTACAACTATTGAAATGATCAGTTTTGTTTTTAATTCTTTTTCTGTGGCGAATCACATTTACCAGCATTTGTATGTTGAGCCATTCTTACACACATGAAATAAATTCACTTGATCATGATGAATGACCTTTTCCTTGTGCTTTATGACAATTTGCTAGAATTTTGTTGACAGTTTTTGCATATATCTTCATTGGGATCTTGGTCTATAGTATTAATATTTGTGTCCTTTACTTTGGTATCGCGGTGATACTGGCTCTAGCGTGATTTAGGGAGGTTTCCCTCTTTCTTAATCTTTTGAAACAGTTTCAGTAGAATTGGTATAATTTCTTCTTTGAACATTTGATAGAATTCGGCTGTGAATCTGTCTAATCCTGGGATTTTGTATGTGTGTGTGTGGGGGGGGTGGGTTCATTGGGAGATTTTTTTGTTACTTATTCAATCCATTAGTTGTGACTGGTCTGTTTAGGATTTGTGTTTCTTTCAGATTCAAGATTGGGGGGCTGTCTGTTTCCAGGAATTTATCCATTTCTTATCAATTTTCTAGTTTGTGTGCACAGAGGTTTTTGTAGTAGTCCCTGTATTTCAGATGATCTCTGAGCTTCTATGGCGTCTGTACAATGCTTCCTTTGTTATTTCCATTTGAACTTACTTGAATCCTCTTTTCTTGTTTCATGCAGCTAGTGGTCTATCAATTTTGTTTACCTTTTCATAGGAACAACTTCATTTTACTTATTTTTGGTATTATTTGTTGATTTCCATTTATTTTAGTTCTGCTCTGATACTTGTTATTTCTTTTTTTCTTCTTTTCCTAGTTTCTTGTATGACATTAGGTTGCTAATTTTTTACTTTTTGTTTTTTGTCAAAAGCATTTAACACTATAAATTTCTTCTTCTTTCTGCTTTTGCTGTTTCCCAAAGATTGTGATAACTTGTATCACTGGTATCATTCATGTAAAAAAAAAAATTCCATCCTCATTTCATCATTGACCCAAAGATCATTCAAGAACAGGACAATTTCCACATATGTGTATTTGTATAGTTTTGACTATTCCTCTTGTAATTGATTTTCAGTTTTATTACACTGTGGCATGTGAAAATACTCAATATAATTTTAATTTTTATAACTTATCAAAACTTATTTTAGTTTACCAAAACTATCATATAGTCTCTTAGAAAAAGTTCCAAGTGCTGAGCAGAAGAATACATAATCTGCGTATGTTGAGTAGAATGTTTGGTAAATATGTGTTAGGCCCATCTGTTCGAGAGTTCTGTTTAAGTCTAGTGGTTTTCTTTATTGACTTTCTGTCTTGATGGTGTGTCTAGTGCTATCAGTAGATTGTTGTAGTCCCCCTCTATTATTGTATGGCCATCTATCTCTTTCCTTGGGTCCTATGGTATTTGTGTTTTGGATCTGGGAGCTCCAATGTTTTATATATATAGGATTTTTTTTTAATTGATCCCTTCAACACTATATAATAATCTTTGTCTTTATTTATGGTTGCTGATTGCAATCTGTTTATACAATATAAGAATAACTACTCCTGCTTGCTCTAGGTTTCTATTTGCATGGAACATGCCTCCCTCTACCTTGAGTCTATAATAATTTTTGACTTAAATGAGTCTCTTGAAGACACCCAATATTTGGATTGTGTTTTTATCCATTCCTCTAACCTATATATCTTAAGTGTATTTAGGTTGTGCTTTTATCCATTCCTCTAACCTATATATCTTAAGTGCATTTGGGTTGTGTTTTTATTCATTCCTCTAACCTATATATGTTAAGTGGTGAATTTAGATCATTCATAAAGTTAATAATGATATCTGAGATACTGCTCCAGTCATCATGTTGATTGTTACCTAGCTGCTTTGTATTCTCCATTAGGTTTCTGTTTAAGATGCCCTGTGAATTTTATTTTTTCAATTAGTTTTATACTGGTGAGTATTGATCTTTTATTTCAACATTAAGAATTTCTTTAAGGATTTCTTACAGGTCTAGTCTTGTGATGACAAATTCCCTTAGCATTTGCTTGTCTGAGGAAGACTTTGTTTCTCCTTCATTTATGAAATTTAGTTTTGTAGGATACAAAATTTTTTTTTTTTTTTACCCCAAGACAGAGCCTCAAACTGTCACCCTGGATAGAGTGCTGTGGCATCACAGCTCACAGCAACCTCCAATTCCTGGTCTCAAGCGAGTCTCCTGCCTCCACCTCCCAAGTAGCTGGGACTATATGCGCCCACCACAACGCCCGGCCATTTTTGGTTGTAGCCGTCATTGTTGTTTGGCGGGCCCGGGCTGGATTCGAACCCGCCAGCTCAGGTGTACATGGCTGGTGCCTTAGCCTGTTGAGTCATAAGCGCAGAGCCAGGATACAAAATTATTGACTTACCAGCATTCTGTTTAGGATGACTTAACATAGGACCCCAATAGCATTTGGCTGTGGATTCTGCTAAGTCTGCTGTTGTTAGTCTGATGTGTTTTCCTTTATAACCTATTTGATGTTTTTATCTCACAACCCTTGGGATTCTTTCCTTTATATGGACTTTAGATAGCCCCATGATTATATGCTTTGGTGATATACTTTTAGCAATCAATCTTCCAGGAGTTCTTAGAATTTCATGTATCTGTATTTCTCTAGCAAGACCAAGGAATTTTTTCTCAATTACTTACTCCAATAGGTTTTTCAATTTTTTGTTTTTGCTTCTTTCTCAGGAATATCATGATTCTCAGTTTGAGTGGTTTACATAATCCTAAATTTCTTGATAATTTTGTTCATTTTTGTTCTTTTTTGCTTATTTTTGTTCAACTGGTTTAATTTAAAAGACTCATCTTCAGGCTCTGAAATTATTTCTTCATTTTGGTCCATTCTATTGTCTGAGCTTTCCTCTGAATTTTGTAAATGCATTAATGTGTCTTACTTCTATAAGTTCTGATTTTAAATATATATATATATATCCCTTATTAAATTTTTCATTTATGTTCTAATTTTGTTTTTGCTTCTTTGTGTTGATTTTCAACTTTGTTTGATTTCATTGAGCTCTCTTACAATCCACGTTCTGAATTTTTATTTGCCATTTCAACAGTTTCCTATGGTTGAGATTCATTTCGAGAGAGCTAGTGTGATCCTCTGGGATTGTTGAAATGCTCTGTTCATACTTTCAGAATATTTGTGACAATTATTTTTCATCCAGAGCTATCCCTCTTATTGGTGACTTTAATTTATTTGGATAGAATATTTTATTATTTTTGTTTAGCTTTGTTATTTTATCCCTGTAAAGGTGTGCCTAAAATTTATGAGGACTTTTGGTTTTTGTTTGTTCATTTGGCTTCAATTTTGGGTACTTTCAGGGAGCCAGGACTCTGTATGTGTGTTTCTTAGTTGTAGTCTTTGTGAAATGACTTTCTCAGATGCTAGGTATATCAGACAAATATTAGGCTGTAGTTTAGCCACCACACTAGTAGGTGATGCTTATTTTTAAGAGCCAGCTGCAACAGGAAGACAGGGGTGTGTGCTTGGTCTAAGTTTGCTCACATGGTGGGGTGACCTGTGGAATGGGTGTGATCCTGTCTTTCCTGTTCAGCCCCTTTGGAATGAATTTCTGCCCAACTCTTTTTCATTTTTCTTCCTAACCCCAGCTTTTTCCCATAGGGTTTCTGGTAGGTTCTGGCACTCTTCATTCTGTTTTCAAAGTAAGCCAAGCTTACTCATCTGCATCTCTTTTTCTTTCCAGAGACAACTCCCGTCAGCCATCTTGAACCTCCTTTCCCTTTCATGTACATATAAAAACATGGCAATTTGAATGAGGGAATTTATGTAGTCTTACTCTAAGTGTGTATTATATACCTTAAACTCATGCCAACTTGATTATAAAAAGGGAGGTAGTTTGAAATTCATGCACATTATTTAGCAGTTTTTAAATAATTCCATTCCTTCTTCAAGGAATGGCTTAATAAACACTTATTATTAAAAGAAAAAGTTTTGGTTGGCAAAAATATAGGCACACCAAAATACCATTCTTTAGAC
Source organism: Perodicticus potto (assembly GCA_963574655.1). Taxonomy (NCBI): domain Eukaryota; kingdom Metazoa; phylum Chordata; class Mammalia; order Primates; family Lorisidae; genus Perodicticus; species Perodicticus potto. The sequence goes on along the minus strand of CAUYRH010089484.1, from coordinate 2,124 downwards.
ATCTGTATATAATAATGTACAAATGAAGACTCTAGAGGGTTTAATAATAATATTTTATCTATGTACAATGCATTTTCATGAAATATCTCAGTGGACTTTATTACGAATCACAATTATGATCCAGCTTCAAAACATGCCTCTTAATTAGTTGATATTTTTATTTTATCTTTAGAGATAAGAGGAATGTTAATTTTTCAAGGTCATTCAAGGAATCAGAGTCTGAAGTAGGAATGGAATAAAAGATTTCTACCTCAGTTATCTGATGCATATCATTAGGGGCTTACAAATGGTTTTGCAAAGAAAAACAAAATTTCAGAAGAAATCATAATGAAAAAAATAAATATACTACTGGAAAGTCAAAGAAAGCAACTCTGAAAGTTTTAATTTGTGATGCTAAGAATATTCCTACCTATACACTCTCCACATGCATCTCAGTAGCTCCATAATTTAAAAGAATAAAGAAATTAAAAGAAAAACAAATCTTAAATTACATTTCTCCTTAATATCTTATGTCTAACTAAAGTATCAGTGATAGCAAAAGAAGCAATTTTTTAATAGCCATGGAAAAATCATAGGTGGTCTGTACTAATATGAAGTCCTGGAAGCAAATATACAAACTGAAAAATTGCTTTTCCATCTTGTAATGACATAATCATTGTAGTTTTAAAAAAATAAAATTAAATAGAAAAGATAAAATTATAAATTTTGGTTCTAAAAAGCAAAGAATTTTATATATTATTTATATTGACACCTAAAAACACAATTTTAATTGGTTTCTAGAATTTAAGTAAAATAAAAGCCAAGGCTTTGTTACATCTAAGAAATAGTTATTTCCTATAACTATAAATAGGATATCTATTTATTCTTTGTCCAGTCTCAACTACTTACCCCTACCCTTAACCAGTCCTCAAATGGATATGTAAGGGGACGAATGGGGTGAAAAATTATTGATAAAATTGAATTAAATGAACTTCCACATTTTTCTACCACTATGTCTTAATTTTACCCATTATATTTTTAAAATATATGTCTAGTGAAAATAAAGTTCTTTTACTCAGTCTCACCAACTTAAAGAATGAAAACACTGTATTATCACTTTTTTGCATCTAAAAACAAGGTAAGAATACAGTGCATCCAAAAATCAACATCATAAAAGAGGTAAAGTCTCCATCTTTTTTAAGGCTACATAATATTCCATGGTATACGTATACCACAATTTATTAATCCATTCAAGGGTTGATGGGCCCTTGGGCTTCTTCCATGACTTGGCTATTATGAATTGAGCTGCAATAAACAATCTAGTTCATTGTTTACATCTTTGTTATAAAGTGACTTTTGGTCTTTTGGATATACACCTAGTAGAGGAATTGCAGGATTGAACAGGTCTACCTTTAGATCCCTGGGTATTCTCCGTACTTCTTTCCAAAAAACATATCCTACTTAGTAAAGTATCTCAAGAATGGAGGAAAAAGTATCTAATGTACTCAGTACTATAATGAAACCAATTTACAATCTCTCACACTTTCATATGAAGAATAGATCACAACTATGGCCCAGGATGAAGAAGGGAGGGGGATGGGAGAGCAGGAGAAGGTCAGATGGAGGGAGGGTGAATGGCGGGATCACACCTATGGTGCATATTGCAAGGGTACATGTTGGATCTATTAAGTATGGAGTATGAATGTCTTAATACGATAATTAAGTAAATGAGGTGAAGGATATATCAACCAGTGCGATGTAAACATTCCAAATTATATATGAAATGAGCACATTGTACCCCCTAAATGCATTAATATACATTATCTACCTCTTTATGATTTAATAAAAAAGGAAAGATATAAAAATCAACATCTAAATTCAAAACAAAATGTTTAACATCCATATATTCTGTATATTTAAATAAATTTATAAAGTTATCTTTTAATGCATCGTATTACCTAGGCATTATGAAAGTTTAGAGATAATTTTTTCAACTCATGGGAGTGTAGAGATAATGTTTTCTCTAATTTTCTGAAAAGGTCAGACTTGCCTAATTTCTCAGAAGTAGTGGGAGACAGGATGAACACCAAGGTTATAACTTTTTCTATCATAATTGATAAGCTATTTTTTTCTTTCTGCATAGCT
>CAUYRH010089483.1:0-21203 GCA_963574655.1 Perodicticus potto | reverse complement strand
TGGTTAGGTTAGCCAAGGTTTATCTATTTTAGTGACCTTTTTAAAAAAACAACTTTTTGATTTATTGATCTGTTGTATAATTCTTTTATTTTCAATTTCATTTAATTCTGCTCTAATTTTGGTTATTTCTTTTCTTCTGCTGGGTTTGGGATTGGAACGTTCTTCCTTTTCCAGTTGCTTGAGATGTTAACTTCCTCTCTTTCTGTTCTCTTGAGAAAGGCTTGTAGTGCTATAAATTTCCCTCTTAGGACTGCCTTTGCAGTATCCCAGAGGTTCTGATATTTGTGTCTTCATTACCGTTTTGATCCAAAACTTTGGTAATTTCCTTCTTAATCTTGTCTATGACCCATCTGTCCTTCAGCATAAAGTTGTTTAGTTTCCATGTTTTTGTTTGAGTATGCAGATTCCTGTTGTTATTGAGCGTAACTTTTATTCCATGCTGATCTGAGAAGATGCAAGGAATAATTTCTATTTTTTTTTAATTTGCTGAGGTTAGACTTCTGACCTAGGATGTGATCAATTCTGGATTATGTTCTGTGGGCTCATTAGAAGAATGTGTATTCAGTTTTGTTTGGATGAAATGTTCTGTAACGTTTGTTAAATCCAAATGCTGGATGGTTAAGAACTTAAATCTAAAATTCCTTTGCTTAGCTTCTTTTTGGAGGATCTTTAACACTGCTAAAGGAGTGTTAAAGTCTCTGACTACTATGGACTTGGAGGAACTGAAGTTGCTCATGTCTGTTAGAGTTTCTCTTATATATTGAGGTGCATTCTGGTTGGGTGCATAAATATTAATAATTGAAATCTCATCATTTTGAGTATTACCTTTAACAAATATGAAATGTCCATCCTTATCTTTCCTTACTTTGGTTGGTTTAAAGCCTATTGTATCTGTGAATAATATTGCAACACCTGCTTTTTTCTGCTTTCCATTTGCCTGGAATATAGATGACCATCCCTTCACCTTGAGTATATATTTATTTTTTAAGGTAAGATAAGATTCTTGTATGCAGAAGATAGCTGGCCTGAGTTTTTGTATCCAGTCAGCCAACCTGTGCCTCTTTAGATGACAGTTTAAACCATTCACATTAATTGAGAATATCGCTAAGCCTTTCGAAAGTCTGTTGGACATTTTTAATCCTTTTGCCATTTTCGAAGTTGGAATTTGATCAAAAGTTTCTGAGTGAGTTTACTTTTATGGTGGAGGATTATGCTGGTCATTATGGAGGATAGGTCTGAGATATCCTGGAGAGCTGGTTTAGTTATGGCAAATATCTTCAACATGTGGATGTCATTAAAGTATTTAATTTCTCCATCATAAATGAAACTCAGTTTAGCTGGATACAGGATCCTGGGTTGAAAGTTATTTTGTTTTAGGAGATTAAAAGTTGATGACCATTCTCTTCTAGCTTGACAGGCTTGAGCAGAGAGGTCTGCAGTTATTCTAATATTCTTCCCTTGTAGGTTATGGTTTTCTTTTGTCTGGCTGCTTTCTTAATCTTCTCCTTCATATTAACCTTAGTGAAGTTGATTATGATATGCTTGGGGGATGTCTTATTCGGGTTGAGTCATGCTGGAGTTCTGAAACTGTCTGCTATCTAAATTTCAGAGCCTCTTAGCATGTCTGGACAGTTCTCTTTCATCATCTCAAGAAGAAGAGACTCTGTGTCTTGTGAAGCTATTTCGTCGCTTTCAGGGATCCCTATAAAGTGAATATTGTTTTTCTTCAAGTTATCCCAGAGCTGTCTGAGAGAATGATCCATTTTTGCCCTCCATTTCTCTTCCTCTTTGAAAGTTTGGGAGCGTTCAAAAGGTCTGTCTTCAAGGTCAGAAATCTTTTCCCCTGCTTGCTCCATTCTGTTACTGAGGAATTCTAGTGTATTTCTCAGATTTTTGAGCACTGCAACTTCTTGTCTCAATATGTCAAAATCTTTGGTCATTTTGTCTTTGAATTGGTTGAATTCTTGAAACATCGTTTGGATTACTGCTTGAAATTCTAATTACATGTTTCCTTCATTCTGTTGATCTTATTTGCTATCCAGATTCTAAATTCGATTTCTGACATCTCAGCCATTTGTTTATGCATGGAATCTTGTGTTGTTTCCGCCTTATCATTCGTTGGGGGAGTTAATCTACTCTGATCATTCAAATTGCCAGAGTTTTTCTGTTGATTCCACCTCATGATTTTTTTTCGCCATTGCCCCTGGCTGTCCTCAGGATTGGGCAGGCATCTCTCCAAGATTGGACCCCAGCAGGGTCACTCTGTTGTTGCTGGATATTTGTAGGAAGTGGCCCTGTGTAGGTCCTCTAGGACTGCCCCAGCCAGGGAGTTCTGGTTGTAAAAGCAGCTCAGGAGTGGAGCATGGCACACATGGATCCAGCAGCAGGGCTGGGGATGTTGCACATGGTTCTGGCTGTGCCTGGCACTGGGTCACTTTGGCAAAGAGAGCCCATGGTTCCAGTAGTCTCTAGTTGGGTGGAGGGCTCTGCACAGAGGTAGGGAGGGCGCTGGGGGAGGGCATGGGTTCATGCAGCTTCCCAAGTCCCTGGCCAGATGTATGGCTCCGTTGTGGAGGCAGGGAGGGCACTGGAGGGAGGGTGTAGGTTGTGTAGCTACCAGAGTCCCTGGCGGGGGTGGGCTTGGGTGCCCAGGCCATGTGGCCTGCGGAGGAGTCACAGGCATTTGCCGGAGTCCCTGGCAGTGGCTGGTGGTGGCTGGCGGCTGTGGGGGGGAAGGCTCTATGTGACCCCCAGAGTCTTTTGCCAGGCAAGGTGCTTGGTCGCCCAGGGGTTGGGTGGTTCTGCTCAGGAATCTCCTCCCACAGTCTCAGCAGGGGTTAGGCTTCTGGTTCTTCAGGTAAGGGAGGAAGGACATACTGGAAGTTCAGAATGGCACGGAAAACTTTAGTTCAATTTTTCTGCCTAGCAAGAGTGTGTTCAGAGTCACAGCAGTGTCCCTCTGGGGAAGTAGTCCCCACTTCCCACAGCACTCACTCACGGGGTGAGACAAGAGGTCCAGAGTTCACCATTCATCTATAGAAAACCCGCAGGAGCAAACGAAGAGAAAAAAAAGAAAGGAAAAAAAAAGCAAAAAAGACAGCTTTCTTGGGAGAAGGAATGAATACTTTTCCTTTCAGATGAATCTTGTACCTGAAGCTTGCTTTCTTGGAATTGCAGCTTGCCTCAGCAGAGATCGCCTGCAGTCATCACTTCTCTCCTGACTGGGGTCCCAGTCTTCAGCTCAATTGGGCATTTTCTGGACGTTATCCTTCCCTTTGGACAGGAGCCTCTTTTGGAAGCTGCTTCCAATCGGCCATCTTGCCCCTACTCCACTCGCACAGTTTCAAAAGGCCCTTATTAGTGTAGTTGGAATTCAGAAGAGAGCTATCATCTTTTTCCTGGCAGAGTGAATGATGGTGGGTCAGGGACTGAGCTTAGAACTACTCTTTTCTGCCTTTACTCTGGTTTCTATTTTAGATTATATCTAGATGCATGAATGGAAGGGTGTCACATCTTTCTGGAAATTTTCCATATACAGTAGAACCTCCATAGTTGACCACCTTCCTGTATTGACTACCTCAAGTTGACCTAATGTTCACAGACCAGACATGCACCACATGTATGTACATGGGTCCCTATGAAAGTTGTAAGACAGACTGTGTTATGGTTCCTTATTTCACTTCCAAGAAACACAGTCAACAGCATCCTTTCTCATTCACCCATGGAAGTTTCAACCTGCTTGGCTAATCAGTGTTGTGGGGAGGGCTTTACTTGTTTCCATCCATGTAAATGTTATGTTTATTGATGTTTGCACATCTCAAAACATTTATATTGTCCCCTATCAGTATAGTAAGCCTATTTCCTTTTGTTGACCTCCTCCAGATATTGTCCAGTTTGTTACATTCCCTTGGGTGGTCAATTTATAGAGTTTATACTGTACAGTGTTTCTCTAAATGATGCCTTTTATTGTAGTTGGATGACAATTAATTCTAGATTCTTTTACTGGGAAATGCTTGGAATACAGCTATTTTTTGTTAATTAATAACAAGTAGTAATCATACTGGGATAGAGTTGAAATCCTCTTACAGAAATTCTGAAACCTAACAAAAACAATCACTTAAGAGTTAATCTGGAGAAATAACATTCCATAAGACCAAAAATCTCTTTATCTATTATGAATCAATTCTAGTTTAAAGACAATTGGGAACTAGAGACTGAAAATTTCTTCTTCTTTATTGCCTCGATGTTGCCTAAGTGATAACCTCATACTATAAGGTGATGGAGTTTCATTATATTATTAGACTTAGCAGTGTCTTAAGAAATGTATATGAAGTTTCAGAGTTTTTTTTTTTTATGAATTAGCTTGTCTTCCAAATACAAACAGTAATTTTTATTAATTTTTATTTTTATTTACTTATTTATTTGAGACAGTAGAGTATTGTGGCATCACAGCTCACAGCAACCTAAAACTCTTGGGCTCAAGTGATTCTATTGCCTCAGCCTCCCAAATAGCTGGGACAACAGGCACCCACAACAATGCCAGTCTATTTTTTTTGTTGTTGCAGTTGCTATTGTTGTTTTAGGGGGCCCAGGCTGGGTTCAAACCCACCAGCCTCAGTTTATGTGGCCGGCGCCCAACCCACTGAGCTATGGGCGCTTCCCAGAAACAGTAATTTTTATAAGTTACAAGTTCCTAGATTGAAGGTGAATTGTTAGGATGTGAGATTTGGTGAATACTTTGACTTCCTCAACACTGTAACTGTGAAGTATTAATGTTGACACAAAAAATATTATTAAGATATTCATAATTAATTCTTTATACATTGTGCATGTCTGTTATATAAAGTTTTCCAGTCTTCCTCATTTTTACAGTTCTTTAAAGAAAAATAAAAGTTTTGAAAATTCCTAGATGCAAATACATGTTTATCTCTTTTTATGTTATAGCAGTGATTTTTATATATCTATTCATAATTTAAATGTTCTTGGGAATTTATTGTGAATCTTCAGATAAAGGAAAAATTATTTTTACAATGGATACTATTGCTGATTTTTATATGGGTACTTGCCCATGTACAAGAATTACTGAAGCTCCTAGAAGAGCTTCTCCCATTCTCATGTTCCTTAGAAGTATACTGTGGGTGGGCACAGGGAGCTGTGAGGATATAAGATGGTAAATACTAACCTGATACAAGTAAGTATATGGACCTATTTAGAGAGATCTCTGAGCTGTTATTCTACATATTAAGTTTGGGTGATATGCTGCTTATAATTGCTTGGAACAGGTTTATTCCAACTCAGTCTAGCTTCAAATTTCTTAGCAACTCATTCTTTACCAATGTAATTATGACCCTTCTCACTGAATAGTTCCTCTTAGCTCTGTAAAGTAAGGCAGAAGTTTGGCAACCTCATCCCCATATTCCATCCAATTCTCAATCTTCATGGCTCAACTTAACTAGGAATTTTCAGGATTGATAGGTATTCTTAATTCCCCCAAACTTCTAAACTTTGTAGAGATATAGAGGGAAGAGCAGTTGAGGATTTCCCATGCACATGTAGCTATGACAGAAACTTTCATTCAGTGGCATTTAGACTCCATTCCCCACCTCTCACACACCTGCAGCTGGTCCCCTGATTCCTGCATTACAAAGAACAGAATTATGCAATAATCACTGGATGAAGAAATGATATAAGATGTTTATGCTTACTATTGAGAAGGAGATCATAAGTTATACTGCCTAAACAGGATACTTTTTGGAAGTGAAAAGGGCCAATTAAAAATTACGATAGAACAAATAAAATAATTGGGAGCCCAGGATGTTTTAGCCAGAGCTGTTCCCACCCCTAACCCCTCCAGCACTCCACTGCCACAATAGTTTTATCAGGGCAGGGCACATTATGAAAACCTATAACTTCACAGATTTGATGGGAGTTGAGCTAGAAGAACCCTTACGTATTGCCAAAAGAGTAGCTATTTCAATGGTAAACAAACAGGGGGGACAAACATCATATCTAGCCTAAAGTTACAATTCATGGCAGGGCAGGACTGGCAATTTGGCCAGAAATTTGGCAGGGAGAATTGGAAAAAGAGACTACCATAGTGAGGCTTGATAAACTTAGTTGTCTGGAAGGCTGCACACATGCTCTAGGTAAGACTAGAGAGGGTCCAAGAGATCTAGTTATCTCTGGTTTACATAAAGCCTTGGGCATATAAAGAGAAGATAAGAATGAACCAATGGAAAGTTAAGTCAAAAGGGAATTGTAAATGTCCTAAACTTTGAATGCATGCTCCAACTTACACACATATACAGGGTAGCCATAAAGTTTGTGTGCAATTTACAAAGTAAAACTGTTAAAATTGCACAAGAACTTTATGGACACCCTGTATATCAGCTAAAGGTGTTAGTTTATTGGCCTAAGATGTTTGAATACAACCTGTAACCAATCCTTGGCTGATCTATAAACTGTGCTGACACAAAAGGAAGTTCTAGATGAAAAACAAAACAGGAATTGTAAGATCAGAGTAGAGACAACGGCAGTCACACAACTTCAGGGAGACACTCCACAGTTAGATTAGGAATGTCCTAAACAAGTAAATAAATAGTAATAACAGCAGTAATTCCCAGGAGAAAAATCAGAAACCAGAGTTGCTATGTTATACAAAATGTCAATTTTCAAGAAAAATCATGAGACATGTAAAGAAACAGCCACGTGACCCAGGCATAGTTATTTAAAAAGCAATTAATAGAGTGTCTCTGGGTTAAGAAAGGCGGGAAGATTTTGAGCAGCAAAGAGCGAGTTAAAATTAGCTATTTTAAATATTTTCAAATAATTAAGAAAATCATGTTAAACAATTAAACATAATACTCTACCTTTTTAATAGAGAAAATTGACATAGATAAAAGTTATTTTAAAAGAAACAAAAATTCTGGAGTTGAAAATTTGATAACTAATTGGAAAAAATTACTAATAGGGCTCAATATCAGGATCTGAGATTGTAGAACTTGAAGATAAATCAATAGAAATTATCTAATTTGAAGAGGAGAAAGAAAATAAAAAATGATGAGCAGAGCTTCAGGGACCTATGAAGCATACTAAGCCAAGTGTAATAGTAGCAGAGAGAAAGAAAGGGCACAAAAATGTTTGAAGACATAATTGCCAAAACTCCACAAATATGGTGAATGTCATTAATCTCCACATAAAAAACCCAAGTAAAAAGTAACAGGATAAACACATAAAGAATGTGGGACATAGACTCATTGTAGTCAGACGTTTGAAAGTCAAAGAAAAAATTACCTTGACAAAGAAAATGAAAAAAGACTATTGGATACATAGGGACAATACTATTATTAATAGCTTATTTCTCATCAGGAACAAAGCCAAAAGGCAGAGGGATAATATATTCAAAGTGCTGATGGGAAAAGAAAGAAAAATATAAATCAATTAAGAAACACAGAGGAAAGAAATTACAGAGGATATAAACAGATGGAAAACTATACCATGCTCATGGATGAGCAGAATCAACATTGTTAAAATGACTATACTACCCAAAGTGATTTACAGATTCAATATAATTCCCAATGAAATACCAATATCATTTTTTGCAGATCTAGAAAAAAATAGTTATATACTTTCAGTGGAACCAAAAATGTCCCCAAATATCCAAGGCAACCTGATGTAATAAAAACAAAGAAGAAGGCATCACTTTACAGGACTTCAGGCTATATTACAGGCTGTAGTAACCAAAGCAGCATAATACTGGCACAAAAACAGAGACATAGACCTATGGATCAGAACAGAAAACCCAAAGATGAAATCATCTTCAGATTCCCATCTGATTTTTGACAAAACAGATAAAACATACACTGGGGGAAGAATCCCTTTTCAATAAATGGTGCTGGGAAAACCAGATAGCCACATGTATAAGATTGAAATAAGATCTGTACCTCTCATCTCTCATTAAAACTAACTCACACTGAATAAAAGACGTAAACCTAAGGCAGAAAACTATTAGAATCATAGAAGACAATTGCTGAAAAAACTCTTATAGATAATGGACTAAGCAAAGAATTCATGATGAAGACCCTAAAACCAATCTCAGCAACAACAAAAATAAATAAATGGGACCTGATCAAATTAAAAGCTTCTGCACAGCCACAGACACAATCAAAAAAGCAAATAGACAACCCATGGAACGGGAGAAAATATTTGCAGGCTGTACATAGATAAAGGACTGATAAACAAAATCTATAAGAACTCAAGCAAAACAGCAAGAAACAGCCCCATTGAAAAGTGTGATTTATATGATACATATCAAAACCACAATGAGATATCACCTAACTCCAATGAGAATGGCTCATATTAAAAAGTCCCAAACAATAGATTCCAGTGTGGATGTAGAGAGAAAGGGACTGTATACACTGTTGGTGGGATTGCAAACTAGGTTCAATCTCTATGGAAAATTGTATGGAAATACCACAAAGAACTTAAAGTAGACCTACCATTTGATCTAACAATCCTACTTCTGGGTATTTATCCAAAGGAAAAACGGTCATTTTATAAAAAGGACACCTACACTTGAGTGTTTATGGCAGCACAAGACACAATCACAAAGACATGGAAACAACCCACGTGCCCATCAATACATCAATGGATTAACAAAATGTATACCACATCGTATATACATATGTGGTATACACGTGTATATATACATATACATATAGAGTGCTAGTCAACCATTAAAAAAAAATGGTGATCTAGTATCTTTTTGGACAACCTGGAGGGAACTGGAAATGATTCTTCTTTTTTTTTTATAGGGACAGAGTCTCACTTTATCGCCCTCTGTAGAGTGCCATGGCATCACACAGCTCACAGCAATCACCAACTCCTGGGCTTAGGCAATTCTCTTGCCTCAGCCTCCTGAGTAGCTGGGGCTACAGGCACCCGCCACAACGCCCGGCTATTTTTTTTGTTTTGTAGTTCGGCCGAGGCTGGGTTTGAACCCACCACCTTTGGCATATGGGGCCAGTGCCCTACTCGCTGAGCCACAGGCACTGTCCTGGAAATGATTCTTCTAAGTGAAACATCACAAGAATGGAGAAACAAACACATGTACTCAATAACAAATTGGAACTAGTTCATCAACACTCAGTGTACATATGGAAGTTAATTTCAATGAAAATCAAGCTATAGGGAGAAGGGAGAAGCAGAGGGTTAAATTCACACCTGATGTGTGCAGTACACACTATCCAGGTGAAGGGCACAGTTACATGCATAACTCTCACTTAATCTATACAAAAACAAAGTATGTAAACAAAACATCTCTACCCCCTAACATTCTGAAATTTAAAAAAAGAATCTTATAACTAGCAAAAGTATTCTTTATATGTGAAGATATTAACAATGTATAATAAAAGAAAGATATAAAATAAGGATATCCCAGATAAACAAAGACTGAGACAATTCATTGCTAGACCTGACTTACAAGAAATACTAAGGGGTAGGATTTAAATAGAAAGTAATGACAGCAAATAGTAACTAAATCCACCTAAAGAAATAAAGTGATCTGACAATGTAATTATGAGGTTAATATGGACACAATTTAAATATATAATTAAACTCAATTCAAACAGAATGAAGAAAAATTTTCAAAGATTAGAATAGGAATCAATGAGATAGAAAATAGGAAAATAGTAGAGAAAAACCAAAAGAACAAAAAGTTAATTTTTTCAAAAGATAAAAAAAAAAAACAAACCCCGACAGATATTTTGCTGGACTAACCAAGGAAAAAGGAGAGAAGATGACAGATTACCAAAATCAGAAATGAAAAAGAGGACATCACTACCAACCCCAGAGAAATTAAAAGCATTTTGAAGTAATACTATGAACAAATATACCCCAATCTATACAACTTAGATAATTGGACAATCCTAAAAATGCATGAATAACCAAAACTGACTTAAAAGGAAATAGAAAATCTGAATAAGCCCATAACAGTAAAGAGTTGAAATTTATAGTAAAAAGAAAGCTCTAGATACAAATGACTTCACTGATCAATCTATCCAATAATTAAAGACTAAATAATATCAGTCTTTCACAAACTTTTCCAGAAAATAGAGGAAAAACAGCATTTTTCAATTCATTCTACTGAGGACATTATTATCCTGAGACCAAAGCCTAACAATGACATAATGATAAAAGAAAACTTCACACCATTCCTCATGAATATAGACACCAAAACCCTCAATAAAAGATTCACAGTATTATACATCCTGACCAAGTAGGATTTATCCCAGGTGTGCAAGGTTGACTTAATATCCACTAATCAATTAATGTAATGCACCATATTAATAGAAGAAAGACAAAAAGCACAACCATCTCAAAGACGCACTGAAAACTTGTGAGAAAATCTAATATCCGCTGTGATAGAAACTTTTAACAAACTAGGGATAAAAAGGAACTTCTGTATCCTGATAAAGAACATCTGTGAAAACCTATAACGTCATACTTAATGATGAAAGACTAACTGATGTACTGCTATGATTAGAAAAGCAGCAAGATTGTCAGATCTTACCTCTTCTATTGAAGGGTATATCCTTATTGAAGAGATTCAACTCAGAATGGTAAAGAAAAGAAAGAGAGGAAAGGAAGAAAAAAAAAGAAGAGAAGGAAAGCAAAGATAGAACAGAAAGAAATCAATGGCATGAAAATTGGAAAGTAAGAAGTAAAACTCTTTATTTGCAGACATTATAATTCTGTATGAAGAAAATCATATGTAATGTACATGCACATAAACAAAAACTAGTAATTTAACAATCAATTAGATACAACAGCACTGTATAGAATTCAAGTATATTTCTAGATACTAGAAACAAACAATGAAATTAAGAAAACAATTCCTTTCACAGTAACAAAAAAAGGCACTTTTGAAGAAATTGATAAAATAATCCTAAAATTTACATGAAAATGCAAAAGATCCTCAATAATAAAATAATTTTGAAAAAGGAGGAGAAAATTGATAATGTATTCTTTCTGGTTTTAAAAACTTAAAAACAGTAATAAAGAGAGTGTAGTTCTGGAATACAGATCAGTAGAATGGAATTGGGAGTTTAAAAAATTAACTTTTTTGGTTTTGGTCAGTTGATTTCCATGAAGGTAACAAGATATTTAACAGAGAGGGATAGTCTTTTCAATAAATGGTGCTAATTAATTGGTGCTAGAATTGTATGAAATATTAATGAACATCCTTTATACTAAGGCCATATGAAAAAAAAGTCTTTAACTCATGTCACATATAAATATTAACTCAAAAGGATTCACGGACTAACTATAAGAGCTAAAATTATAAAACTTCTAGAAGAAAACAGGATAAAATCTTCATAACCTCGGGTTATACAGAGTTCTTAGACATCACACAAAAAGCTTAATTTAAAAAAAAAAACTCTGATAATTTGGATTTCAACAAAATTTAAAATGTTTGCATTGTACTTTAAGAGTTACCATTAAAGAAATAAAATGATGAGCCTCAGACTAGAGAAAACATCTGAAAGATTATGATCTTTTCAGTATGATATAGCATTTCTATTTATAATATATAAAGAACTCTTCAATCATAAAAAGAGAAAAAAACCAATTAGAAATTGAGCAAAATGTTTGACTGCTCACCAAAGTGATTCACCAGAAAAGAAATAAGAATGGCTGGTGAGCACATGAAAAGATGTTCATTATTAATCCTAGAGAAAAATAATTTAAAACCACAAGATATTTTACAACCACTAGAGTGGCTATAATCTCAAAAAAGGCAGACAATAATAACTACTGGTGAAGATATGGAGAAATTGGAACCCTTTTTCTTACATTGCTGGTGGAGATATAAAATATTACAGATGTTGTGGAAACTCTTTTGGAATTTTTTTAAGTTAAAATAATTCTTATGACCCAGAAATTCTACTTCTAGTTATCTTCCTAAGAGAAATTAAAACATATGTTCTCATTGTATATAAGTACATGTGTATATGAATGGCAGCATTATGTATAGTATAATAGTCAAAAATTGGAACCAATCCAAATGTCCATCAATTGATGAATGAATAAACAAAATGTGGTAGTGTCTATACAATGAAGTACTATTCAGCAATAAAAGGGATATACTGCTTAATATCACAAAATGTAGATGAATCTCCAAAAATGAACTATAGTAAGTGAAAAAAGCCACATTAAGGAGACCACACATTATGTGATTACATTTATAAGAAATGTCCATAAAAGGCAAATTTTTGGCAAAAGAAAACATATTAGTTATTATCTGGGCTATGGTTAAAAATGGAGATCAACTGCCTCAGGACATAAAAGATTCTCTGGGAGTGATGAAAATGTTCCAAAAATGGATACTGGTAAGGTTCATACAACTCTAAATTTACTGAAAACAATATGTTGTACATTTAATAAGGGTGAATTATTTGTTATGTAAATTATACCTCAATAAACTATTAAAAATGAAATTATGCTTATTAAAACTAAGAGAAGTGTAGAGAAACCTGGTAGACACCACCTTAACCAAATGACCAAGGTTATATTGTGTTAATATCACGTATTCTCTGATATTATGTTTTAAGAAAGGCACTTCAGCTCTTTTGTATTATTCTCTAAAACTCAGAATTCCAGTCTAATTATGAGAAAACATCAGACAAATCCAAATTGTGAACTATTCCACAAAATATCTGACCGCTACTGTTTAAAATTATCAAGGTCGTGAGAAACAAAGAAAGATTGAGAAACTGTCACAGACCAGATATGAGACAAAGGAGACATGGCAACTAAATGCAATGTGGTATCCTGGACTGGATTCTTGGAACAAAAAAAAGATATTAAAGGAAAAACTGGTGACATCTAAATAAAGTCTGCAGTTCAGTTACTAGTATTGTATCAATGTTAATTTCTTAGTTTTGACAAATTTACCGTGGTTATGTAAGATGTTAATATTAGGAGAAGCTAGTGAAGGAAGTATGCGAACTCTCTGTACTATCTTTATAATCGTTCCAAAAAATTTAAAGTTGTTCTAAGATGAAAAGTTAAAATTTTTAAAAATGGAGAATTTATAGATTAAAATGTAATGTTTAGAGTTTTTTTAGATACTAATTCAAACAAGCCAGCTGTAAAAAAACAAATACATTTCATACATTTAAAAGTCAATCATTTGACATAGATAGGATATTTTTTTTTTTTTTTAAGTTTTTGGCCAGGGCCAGGTTTGAACCTGCCACCTCCAATATATGGGGCCAGCGCCCTACTCCTTGAGCCACAGGCACCTCCCCAGATAGGATATTTAATAACATTAAAGAATTACTGTTATTTTTATGTGAGATGATGTTATGTTTGTTATTTTTTATCCATACATAATAAAGTAATCATAGATGAAATAATTTATCAGAATTTTTTTGAAATTTTCTGGTGGAAGAAAAAGTAGTTGAAAAAGAAAAAAACTAGGGCAGCGCCTGTGGCTCCAAAGAGTAGTGTACCAGCCCCATATGCTGGAGGTGGCGGGTTCGAACCCAGCCCTGGCCAAAAACTGCAAAAATAAATTTAAAAAAACTAAAAGAAAATATAAAGGATTATAATTATCCTTCTATGCTGACCACAAGTGGGGCTGTCTCTTTTGAAAGTCATATCTGAACAGTATTTGAATGAATAAATCATAGAAAGGTGAGTGAACTCTCAAAACATGATCTGTGCAAGATACAATGGTGCTGAGTAGTTGCGAGAGAGCAATAAGAGATGTGCTTGATTAACATAGACCTCCCAAACTAAAGCAGTTTATTGTACTTTCCTTGAAGTTCTGTAACCAGGTGATACCTAAAACTCCTTCCATCTGAGGATTTTAAAAAGTAGAGTCTGGTCAGAAGCAACCCTTTATTCTTAGTCAATGTTAAGATTCCAAGATTCCTCACCCCCCTTCGTTTTTTTATTTTTTGACTGGGTACACTGTGGCCTTATGACTTACAGGATAGGTTACTGTAATATAATGCACTTGCTCCTTCCCTGGTGAGCCATTCTGAATCTTTAGTGCAGACTGTACAACTCTCTTGCTAAATGATCTCTCCTGAGAGAAGCGATCTTCTGGTCTTTGTAATTTACTTTGATTACTGAGCTGTTTTTCAGTGCATCAGAGGATATTGATTGTAATCTACAAAGTCTTACATAGTTTTGTTTTGATTAAAGAAGTCTTACTCAGGTCATCAGTTTTAATAATGACTGAGGTGATCTGTGTGTCTTAAAAATTTTAACAGATTTTGGAACCCGAAATGTCCTGGGCAAGTTGTTCTTATGGACGACACATACTCTGTACATCTACTGTTTCAAAGTTGAGTTCAGTGTACAGTAGTGAACTTGAAAAAAAAATATCAAGAAGTTGAAAAGTAGACAGTAGTGCCAAAAATAAGGCCCAGATCCTAACTTCCTTCAACTTCCTCTCACCTGACATTCCCTTAGAATATTTCACTTCCTTGATGACCAATATTGTGAGCAATCCCTACCCAATATTTAATCCCACTTCATATTGACAGAGTGAATGATTTGTTCATGAGGCAGATACGAAGAGGAACAGTATTCATATCAGAGACAACTGGTCCCACTTCCAGGTCCATCTTTGGGCCAAGATATGTAGTCGCCAACAGTGAGTTGGCGACTGTATTTTTTGAGTCCTGGCTCAAAGTAAGATCCATCTGTTTTGCTCAGCCGTTTGCCTGAGTGCCACAAAATGGTCTTGTTATTAGTCTTATTTGTGGTCCTATTTGAGGTTAGGTATAATGTAAATAAATTTCAGTCCTCCTTGTGATAAATGCAGCCTGGAAATTAAAAGTGGTGGTGTTGGTAATGGTAAGGGATGTTGTGTCTATTTTCTCAATTGGTCCATTTTCTTTGGATTGGGAAACAGACATTTTGAGAATGAGTTTGTCATCTGGAAGGATAGTTGTGACCAAGTTTGCCTCAACAGGATACAAGATGTTATTTTTGAGCTTCATTACCCTCACCAAGGGAAAAAAAGGAGCAAAAAAGAAGTAAGGAGAAAAGTGAAAGAAGGGAAGAAAGGCAGAAATAGAAGACAAAGGGGAAAGAGAAGGAAGAAAGACATGGGGGAGGGGAATATAACTTAACACGCTATCTATTCATAGAAATGACTTTATTGTTTTGAACTGATAGTTCAATTCACTCAACATCTGCTGAATTGAGGAGAAGGAAATCTAATCAAAATGAACTACTAGTTGTCATTTAAAAGGTTTATATGTAAATATTCGACCTATTTTCTATCATCTTTTCATGTCTGAACTAGACAGGGAATCAGTTTCACTAAGTATATTTTTTCTGGTAAGTAGAATAATACTGGTTGGTAACTCAGATTTACTAAAGATGGGCAATTTTTAAATTTCTAAATCATTTCTCAGGGATTATTGTTATTCAATTTATTTATCTTATATTCCATTAATTTCTGAGCACAAGTTATTTTTGTCACTTTCTTTTATAAATGTTTTCCTGCCTTATAAGGGAATATTGCACTCCCCTTCTCTCATTCACTTGTCCCTGGTGACGCCTCCATATAATTTCTGTCTTTACACTGGTGCATTTTAAGTCTAATTCAGGCATGTGAGAAGCAGGCAAAAAAAAGTTTAGTCAATGTCAGTGCATTTTTTTAAAAATGTATTCCCATTCATGAGTGGATTTAGTGTGAATCTGAGCATATTTGCATTTAAATCTTTGTACATCAAATAGATACATTATCCAAAATATTCCTCCATATATTTCAAGGGAAAAAGAAAACAGGATTCACAAGTGAGAACTAGATGCATTTTCTAATAATAGTTAAAATTTCAGGGGTGATTTATGGTTATGCTCTCACATACGGAATTATTAAAACATTACTTTACACTATTGGGGAGTTGGACATACACATACCACATTTAGTGCTACAAATACATGTTTTTAAAAAACTTCCATGCTGTAAAATAAGAGAAAGATAATTATATTAACTCATTTTACATTTAAATAGTAAATTTTCCTAAATCCCATTGTGTCAGTTATTTGAAGCTAAAAATAGGGATGACTTAATCTGGTTTGTGTTTTTTTCCTAAAGTATTATTTATAGAGGATGTTTATTTAAAGAAAGAAAGGATTGACAAAAAATAGTATGATGGTTTAAGCCCAGTATTTATGACATACTTGGAGATCTTAATGTTTGGATTCCTAATTTGAAATATTAAAAAACATATTAAAAAATAAGCAATCTTTTTAGAGTCATTTAAACCCGGAGGTCTGGTTCAAAGCTTCATGTTCTTTCTTTGCTGCTTCTAGCAGCAGCAGCTGCAAGTGACGAGATGTACAATATGATATGAATGGGCACGTGAAACTCATAATGTAGAACAATTCAGTGGTCATTTTTGTTGTTAAATATGTTCATTTACTTTACTTCACCAGTTACCTTACTACCAATTCATTGATTGGAAAATCATAGATCTAAAATTTTTTTACAATTTCATTTGAAGTCATAATTTTCCTTAAACATGTGTATTAAAGATCCATAGATTTCCTTTTATATTCTCTAAATGTAACATTTTATGCGGTAGGTAGGCTGTTCAATTGTTTATGAGTTTTTGAAAAATCAGATAAAGTATAGCTAAAATTCTGAAACAGTGAGTTTCTAGTCCTACCATTATGAAGTCTTTAACATGAAGGCATATTTTGTTTTTCAGAATTGCTTTTTTTTTTCCTCTTTAGATCCTTTTCTTTTCATTAAAAAACTACTCTGGGAGAGGTTTTTTTTCCCTTAACAGAAAAAAAAAAGAAGAAAAAGCCACGCTTGACTGATAATGCATTGCTTTGGATGGTGAAACATTATGAAAGTTTAATTTTTAATTAAATCTGAAATACCAATTATAACTGAAAGAGATTTTAACCTGTTTCTTTTCAGACTGCCTGAAGTTACATTTAGAGACTGAAATCACTGCACCTTAAAAACAAAAGATTGAGCCACACTGTATTCCTGTAAGTCAAAGCTTCCTGTACCTTTCTCTGTGTTTCTGTGACCAGCCCAAAAAGGGATAGAAACAATGGTTACATAGTAACCAGACATGAGTGAAAATCTGAATGTCCCTGAAGAAATACATGTTTAAATGACTTCTTTCTTTAAAAAAAGTTGTTGGTCTCAACAATCAGTATGTCTTTTTTATCCATTCTAAATTGTGAATCTTTTTGCGGAGGGGTGGTGGCTTGAATTTAATTAGGGAGGGTGTCACCCACTGTGTACCAGCACAGTGACATATACTATGTCTGGAAAGGTTCTTGACTTTTTCTACCAGTCTCACTGAAGGTAAAAGATTTCTTATAGAATGAAAGTAAATTTCATTTTCCTTTGTGATGTCATTAGAAATTTTTAGCCTTTGTGTCAATGGAAATGGAAAGAAAGAAAGTTTATGATGACATCACAAGATTCAGTTGCCTTGAGGACTTTGGGCAAAACTAAATAAAATGCATAATTCCCTTGTGTGCGTGTGTTCCCCATTCTGCTATGAAGCAGTCAAAATAGCACATCTTATGTCTTCCCGTGAGTTACAAGGCTGTCTCTCAGAGCCCCATTGTTCCATAAATGCATGTCAGAGTCTACCACAGTCTGGTCTACCCTTATTTAGCTGCTGTTTTGTCAATGTACTTGGAAGAACAATTAACATTTGGGATTTCAACGTTTGAATAACAGGCAGTGAATAGAACCCAAGCATATAAAAGATTCAGACACCCAGGGTAAGAAAACAGAAGCTTATAGCTGGTGGAGGAAAAAAGAAAAGCATTTTTATGCTATATTCAAAGGTTGTGAAATGCTACAAGGAAAGTCAATATTATATATTTTTAATTTTAGATCAAAATGTACATTTTGGTAATAAAATCCAGAAGCTTGTGATGTCTTTCTAAATTTTATAGTTTAATGTATTGCAAGATCTTTCACTAGAGTCTTGAAACATTTAACCTTCTATTGTTGGAATACAGGATGCGGGGTACACTGCCTCCTGTTTTCAGAGTGTCATAGTCCCTGTCCAACAGTGTACACTAAAGGTGATTTGGACATTTTATTCCATTTTCACTTCAGTTCACTGTACTCTTTCATTATTGACTACGGGTTCTTGTGTGTTGACAGTAGACAGACCTGGAGTTGTTTAAATGTCTCTGCTATTCCCTGAATTCCTGCTAAGTTCATTTTTTGAGAGACAATGCATGGTCAGAGAAGGATCATCTCACTGTCGGGGGGAATGGGTAAAATGGAGGGAACTTCAGCAATGTGTATATGTTGCCAACTGAGGAAAGTGCCTGGCTGATGCGAATGAATAAATGATAGTAATGGTTGTTTTTCTCATAACTACACCAATTCAAAGCCACGGACGTAAGTTTTCTAAAAGCAGGGACATTTTCTTATTCATGTTTGAATTCGTATCCTTTGGCACAGTGATAGGTAATCACATACTAGAAGTTGTTATTATTAAAATTACAACATTTTTTTAAATAACAAATTTAGGATTTATTGTAAACAGGGGTTAAATAAAATATTTGACTGTCAGGAGGATAGTTTATAAAGGGATTTGTCAAAGATAAGCTTTCTGATCTTCATATCCCACTAGGTATCAGGCTCTCAGTCTTTTCCTTTATTGAGTTCACGTGTCTTTCTCTGACCAAAGTGAGAGGTGCCCATTCATACCATATATATATATATATATATATATATTTTTTTTTTTTTTTTGGCAGTGAAATGATCTTGTTTTCCATTTGCGTGCCTTTTTTTTAGAGACAGAGTCTTACTTTTGTTGCCATAGGTAGAGTCCTGTGGTGTCACAGTTCACAGCAACTTGGCTTAGGTGATTCTCTTGTCTCGGCCTCGCAAGCAGCTGGGATTACAGGCGCCTGCCACAACGCCTGGCTATTTTTTGGTTGCAGTTTGACTGTGACTGGGTTCAAACCTGCCACCCGTCTGAGCCACAGGCCCACCCCATTTGCATGTCTTATCTCATACACACTAGAGTTGGCTCCGAAGATAAATCTGCCTGACTCTGGGGTAAGATGAAGCTCAGCCATCTCAGTTTGTTGTCATTCAATGGATTTTGCTTCAGGAACATGGGGCAAGTTGTACAATAGGTAATAGATCAAGAGGCCAGAGACTTAGGAAGTCACTATCAGCAGAATGTACTTCTAGTGCACAAAAGCAGTTTATCATCACTAATAAAACCAGAGTATTTAGAACTCAGCACAAATTGTCCCTTTCTACCATTAGCTTCCTGGGTTTTTTTGCACAAAGTTCTATATCCCTCCTGCTCATCCTCACTTTTGAAAATTTGTTTCCAAAAGAAATCCCTTCATTTTTATTAACTCAGCTTCTGGTGATGTAAATTAAGTCTCTCATAAAATTTGACCTCTGAGGCAAAACTAAAATGATAAAATTTAGGTCTAGTGAATTGTACTGTTATCATGTTGAATAACATTTAAGGAAATCAAAGAACTTCATAAAAACATTTTACATTTTTACAATTGAAAATTTGAGGTGAAAGGGATTTAAGGGCCAAACATCATCAAACATTATGTGTGGAAAGGATGTAAGAAATAAAAGTCCAATCACCTCATTTTCAAACAAATAAATTGAGGCCAAGAGTAGGGTATGGAGGTTACACAAACTATATTGGCCACCAGTGTGAATCATCCTTAGACATACAGACTGGGGAGCAGATCCAAATTTGGAATTGGAGGTTTCAACATTCACTCTGTACTCAAGGTCTGAGCAGTGTGTCTTGAAAAACAAATTGCCATAGTCTCATTAGTTTAGTCCTATTGAAATGTAGTCCTCTCCACTGTACTCCAAAATTCATACATAAAAGAATATTCTGAAAACATTGATTTTTTCAAAAAGATTTTTTTCTGTACATTTTGATTATCATGACTTTGGTTATGTAATGACTCATATAGTGGAAAATTTATTTCATTAACTTAATATTCTTTTTTATTTCAAAATATCATGGGAGTACAGATATTTCTGATTACAAGGATTGCTTTAATAATGCTTGAGTCAGGGCTGTAAGTTTGCCCTGTCCCAGATAGTGCTCATTATATCCATTAGGTAGATTTTCACCCATCCCCTCCTCCCCTCACCCCCAGGTGATTTCTACTGAGTTTTACTTCCATCTGGGCACATGTGTTCTTATCAGTAGTTCCAATTAAATAGTGAGGTACACGTAGTATTTGGTTTTCCATTCTTTAAATACTTTACTTAGGATAATGGTCTCCGGTTCCATCCATGGTGTTGCAAAAGGCATTAATTCATTCTTTTTTATGGCTGAGTAATATTCCATGGTATACATATGCCAATTTTGTTGATCCACTCATGAGTTGACTGGCACTTGGATTGATTCCACATCTTTGCAGGTTGAATTGTGCTGCAGTAAGCATTCAAGTGAACGTGACTTTTTGATAAAATTATTTCATTTCCTTTGGGTAAATACCCAGTGGTGGGATGACTGGAGTAGATTGGTAGGTCTACTTTTAGTTCCTCAAGAAATCTCTATAGTGTTTGCATAGAGGTTGCATTAGTTTATAGTCCCACCTACAGTATAAGTGTTTCTTTCTCTGCTTCTGCACCAGCATCTATTATTTTTGTACTTTTTAATAAAACCTATTCTAACTGGAAGAAGGTGATACCTCATTTTGGTTTTAATTTATATTTCCCTAATGATTGGTGATGTTGATTTTTTTTTTAATTTTTATTAAATCATAATTGTGTACATTGGTGCAATCATGGGGCACAATGTACTGACTTCATATACAATCTGAAATATTTTCATTGAACTATTTAACATAGCCTTCATGGCCTTTTAATCACTATATGAAGACGTTTATATTCTACATTTAGTAATTTTCACTTGTACCCTTGTAAGATGCACTGTAAGTGTAATCCCACCAATCACCCTCCCTCCACCCATCTTCCCCCCTCCCCTCCCCCCTTGCCCCCCTCCCCATTTCTTGTGCTATAACTGGGTTTTAGCCTTCATATGAAAACTATAGATTAGCTTCATAGTAGGGCTGAGTACATTGGATACTTTTTCTTCCATTCTTGAGATACTTTGCTGAGATGTTGATTTTTTTTTAATGTTTATTGGCCATACATCTATATTCTTTAGAAAAACTTC
>CAUYRH010089482.1:0-64392 GCA_963574655.1 Perodicticus potto | reverse complement strand
TACATGCTCATCAGAACAATAAAACACTAATATAGTCCAGTTGGGGGTATAGAGGGACGTGGAGAGGAGAGGGGGGAGGATGTTTGGAAGAATGTGGGTGGACATGAGGCGGGATCTCATCTAATGTGCACATTGTGAGGGTGTATAACATGACCCCTGGGTGAGGGGCTCTTCTACAAATGGAACTTTACCCTAGAAGTGAGAACCCTCATGTAACCTAAAAATTTGTACCCTCATATTAATTTGAAATAAAAAATAAATTAAAAACCAAAAAAAAAGAAGTGTGACTTGGGAGTCTTTTAGCATCAAGCGATAGAAGGCAATGTTAATCAGGTTAAAAAAATGGTATCTTTCAGTGAATAATCTAGCTTCAGTATGGCTGGCTGCAGGTATGGTTGGATCCAGGGGTTCAGAGGACTTCATCACTGTCTTTTCTCTATTGCTCAGTTTAGCCTGCCTACCTCTGCTTGGTCTCATTGTTGGATAGACTTTTCCTAGGTCATGGCAAGATGGCCCCAGAATTTTCAAATTCTTCAGAGCTCATGGACTCAGCAAATAGCAAATACCTTTCCCAGTGTGCTTAAGACTTCTCTCTGTATGGAAGTGAGTGTGCTTGATATCTTATGTATTTCCTTGTAGAATCATGTTCCAGAAGGGAAAACCTTTCTCTTCTTTGCCTTCTACCTTGGAAGGCTGTTCTGCATGGATCATATTAATGTCTTCCTGGCCCTCTGATTTCTAACTGGGTTTGGCCAATGGTTGACTCTGCTGGGATACTGAATGGTGGAAAGAGAGTGGGATTAGAGTATTTATTTTAGCAGGTCTTTCCCTGAGATATTTTCATGGGCTGGCTGTGTCCCTCAGTGGAAGTTTACAGCAACTGCCTAGTGCCTATCTCTACCTGGCCCCTTGCCTCCAGGTTCTGGTCACTGTTCTTACTCTGGGTCCCTTCATGACTAAGAGTAATGGATTCAGCCCTGGGGTACTTCTGTTTCCCATGTAGTTTCTACACATGCTACATCTTGATGATGGTCCATTTACTACACTGCCATCAAATTAATTTGAGTTTGCCATCTGTTTTCTGCTGGGATTCTGGCAGATACAGGAGGCACTCAGAAAGTGTGCAGACCACTCATGCGAGTTTGGCATCAGGGCTGAGATGCTTCTTTCTTTCATACATTCTCAGCTTGATGGTCTGTGTACCTCTTCTTCCTTGGACTTCTTCTTACTCCTGTTAACAGCTTGCCTGTTGTTGTAACTTGGAGGCAGTAGCTATAGAAATTTTAATCTTTTACATTTGTACAATGTTTTGAGATTTAACAAAAAACACTTTTACATATAACCTTATAAAAATTTGTTGGCATAGTTGTTCTAATCCATATAGAAGATATATTGAAAGTGCATTTCAGACGGTTTAAGTGGATAGTTCAGGTCATAGTTAAGGGTAGGCAAGCTAGACTTCAGTCCTGGGTCTGTGTAACGCATGGTGAATAAAGGGATGTAGTTAATCATAGATTTAAGTGTCTTGATGGTTAGGGATGTTTGACATTTCAAATATAAAGGGCAAAAAATATTATGTCCCTCTTCTACGTGCAAACCAAGTCTTGACCCTGATACTATGCCACACTGGGGGACAAAACATTAAGTGACAGTTGAAGAACCTGAGGTACAGCTAAATGGCTCTTCTAAAAATAAGAATTATTTAGAAACTATGAGATGGGAAGGAGGCCTGAGGCTCTTTTGGGGGAATATTGGGGTTGATATTGGGGTGAGGAGAGAGCTGTATAGAGAATGAGATAAAGATAGAGATAGAGACAGAGATATGAGGTCTGACAGTTAAGTAAATGTAAAATGGTCACTACACAGCAGAAATATACTTGTCCCAACAGCCTCTGCAGGATGTATATTGCCTGAGGGAATCTGGTGCATATCCAATGTGGTAGATTTTCTATAAAAGACAAATGTAACAAGTTCACTTCTCCCTTTGTGCAGAGATTGTTCCACTCAATTTCCACTTAGAAATAGAGTCTATTTCCCCTTTCCTTGAATCTGTGCCTGCATGCAATTTAACCAATGGGATAAGGCAGAAATGGCATTATGTGAGCTCCAGGATTAGCTCTTAAGAGATATGGCAGCTACTGCTTTTGTTCCCTTGGATTCAGCCACCATGATATAAGGAAGTCCAAGCTATCCTCTTGGAGAGAGAGGAAATGTGGAGAGATCCTGAAGGATGAAATGCCATGCAATAATAAGGACCACATGGAAAAGAAGTAAAGCTTCAGCCCACAGCCAAAACCAAGATCCAAACCTTTGAGAGAGTTAACCAAAAGGAGAAGAGCTGAGACCTGCATTTAGGCTTTTGTGAACTTTGAACATGACTCCCCCAGGAAGTTCTTTAGAGGCTTTGTTGTAGCAACAACAAACAACCAGCAGCTCACTCTTAGGAAATCCTGCCCTCAGAACCCTGCAGCAGGGTTTGTGCACAATAGGGGCTTGTCTTCTCATTGCTGTGATCATGACACATGGCTTTGAAAAGCATGTCTCATAGCCTAGTGAAAACTCCTTTCATGTGTTCTCCCAGGGTGGGCTCTTATGCAACCAGGCAATATTTACTAGGTACTTTATTTGGGGGAGGGAAACAAAAGTTCTTTAATTAAGTGTTTCTCCTAAACATTTAGATTGCTTCTAAATGTGGCCTTCACCTTAATAAAACTAGTACTGCAGGCTAGTGGCCCTATGAGTAATGACAAACTGGAAGTGAGTGCTGGCTCATGGATAGCAGCTGCGAAATTGTTCTCCTGGAGGGGCGGAGGCTGATCCAGCCCAGGAGTTAAGGATGGGCTGGTGGAGACAGGTCCGACTCCACAGAACAGACATAGGATTAGGAGGAGCTCAGACTTTATGGATGCAGGGATGAGGCCAAACTGCGATCCCTCAACTCTCCTAGTGGGAGGCAAGCTATCTAGTGGGTGTGGATGGCACACTGCATGGTATTGTTCAGGATTGCCTGCTGATTGGCTATCAGTCAATATTCCAAATATGACTTCTACCAAAGGGCACCTCTGAATGGTGATCAGGACTGAGTCCAATTCCTTCTGCTTGACTTTAGGGCTGGAAACTGATATACTGCTCAGTTGCACCCATCTAGGTGGATTCTCTGAGAGCTTCCATGGAGGGAATTGGCAAAAGTTGGTAGAGGAATGAAAGCTTTGGAGATGATCTTAAGTGTGTTTTCATTTGTAGATTTGTGATTTCCAAGTTTGATTGAACAGGGTAAAAAAATAAAATTATCAAGGGTGGCAGAGAGTGTTTTCTTCCAGTATCTATTTTATTTTATTTTTGTCTCTGTGAGAACACCTCTAGATTTTATTTTGGCTACTGATGCACTCAAAATGAAAACCTTCCTTTTGCTGGGTGTTATGAGCCTGGGCACCAGCTAGAAATGTTTCAGATGCTCAAACTAAATAAGGGACAGTGTTAATAAATGACCATTTACAAAGGTGTGTGCAGGACTTTAGAAACACAGAACTCTCACTGTGCCTACATGAGAGGAGCTGGGAGCAGAAGTGGTTATCAAAGCTCCAGAGTCATTGCATGCAGAGGGACAATTACAGGAGCTGTGCCCCTTGGGAGACGTGGGGCTGCCATGTGGAGGGTAGTGGTGGAGTGATATGTTCCTGGCAGGAGAGAGTTATCATTGACATTGTTAAAATTGTCTGCCTAAATTCACTTCTGTCCAACAAAGTGGAGATTTGGTCAGTGGATTTGCAACTATATGATGTGTCCTTCCAGGGGAGCGAGGTGCTCATTATTTCTCTCTTCTCTTTCCTGCTGGTTGAAGCTCAGATGTGCTGGTTGGAATTGGAAGAAAAATCTTAGAGCATGCAGTAAAAATGCATGTTGAAGATAGTAGAGTAATGAGATTGAAAGAGGTTAGAAAGGCCCAATGAACAGGAAGGCTCTACACTCACCTTCATTCATGGGAGATGGGTTTAATGTACTATTGCTACCTTTTTTTTTTTTTTTCAAGACAGAGCCTCAAACTGTCACCCTGGATAGACTGCTGTGGCATCATAGCTCACAGCAACCTCCAATTCCTGGGCTCAAGCAAGTCTCCTGCCTCTGCCTCCCAAGTAGCTGGGACTACAGGTGGCTGCCACAACGCCCGGCCATTTTTTGGTTGCAGCCATCATTGTTGTTTGGTGGGCTGGGCTGGATTCGATCCCACCAGCTCAGGTGTACGTGGCTGGCTCCTTAGCTGCTTGAGCCACAGGCGCCGAGCCTATTGCTACTTTTGCCGTTTGCTCCACACTTAATTTTCCCTATTGCAATGTGTTTCCTCTATATAAAAATGTATGGAATGTATTTGTTTATCCATTAATTAGCTATTGAATAACTCTATATGCTAGGTCTGGACAAAATAACCTCAAGCCACTGCTGAACCTTGATTTTAGTCTCAATATTAATATTTGTGGAATTGTATGGTTTCATCTATATTTTGCCAAAGGAAGGTACAGGATTTGAAGCCACTGAAGTTTGGGTTAGGAAGCTAGACGTTTTCCTAATCTTGTGTGGAACCCTGGGCCTTAGGATAGAAAGGACAGACCCATCCCCATTCTTAAGAGATTTCAAAATATATCTGAAATGTTATAGAGCTTCCAGCTGCCTTCCGGTCCATGAAGCCACCACCACAGCCACCATCTCTTGTCCTAGAGCTCAGCACCCTTTCTGCTGTGGAAGCCCAATGATTCCCTCCATCCTGAAGTCACTGCTCTGGAAAGTGAGAGAGGACAGCTGGGTTTGGGAGGATAAACATGATAAGGCAGAGAAGACAGATCCCTCCAGGCAGACTCTAGCCTTAGAGATGAAAATGTCACCTGGATGACTATTAGCATTACTAAAGAATGCATTTGTAATGTGAGATACACAAAGACCATGCCCTTTGTCACACTACTGGCATCTTGAGACTTCTGTCTCCAGAACTATGAGAAATTAATGTGTGTTATTTAAACTACCGGTCTATGGTATTCTATGATAGCCACCTGACCTGACCGAGATGAGTGGTTAATGTAGAGGAGTTTATTACCTCACGTAACAAGGAGTGGGTTTGAATGCAGCTAATTCAGAAGCTAAACGATGTTAGAGTTCAGGGTCAGATTCTTTCCAATTCTCTTGATTTCCTCTTCTTGGTGAAAAGATTGCCAACTAAACTAAATACCACATCATCAAATAATAGCATTAAAGTCAGGCAGGGAGGGAGGGAGGGAACATATTCTCCATTGCATCTTTATTATGAGAAAGAAAATGTCACCTGTCATCCTGTTTCCTTAGGCCCTCTGCAGATTTACCCTTGCGTACTATAGATCTTGTAAACATGGCTACCCCTCTAAGTAGTCACTAGCCAAGAGGAAAGAGATTGCAAAATGTATCTGGTATGTTGTAGAGCTGCCAATCATGATCTATCTCTGGGGCTGGCAGTGTCTTCCCTGAGTATACCAGTGCCTCGTACCAGCATGAAACTGGGGGCTTATTAACAGGGGGAAGCCTAGTGAAGGCAGTTGTAGGAAAAAGGAAGTAGGAAGTCCATTCTGAAAAGAGGTGAAAGGAAATTCAAAAATTTAACTGCAGAAAGCTTAGGAGACATTTAGGCTGAGTTGAAATGAATAAATACTTGGTTTCTGAGCTAAGATTAGGAATCAGTCAGGTTCCTGACTGAGAGGAACAATTGGGGTAGGGACTTGGAGGAGAGGGAATTATAAGAAGAAACAGGCAGAGATTAATCACTGATGTTCTGTTTTTGTATCTTGGACCTAGTAAGCTGGAATGCTACTTTGATCTAATTAGCTAGTTAATGGATGTATATACGTCAAGACCCCAGTAGGAAAATAATGATTCACTGAAATTGAGAGATGGAACAGATTTCAATTTAGGGACCATTTATAAAGATGTAGGCAGAGCTTAAGGAAATTGACAAGGCATGCTACAGTATCTTAGTGTACTAAGACTATGGAGCCATTAGCTCCCCCAGGACTAAAGGGAGCAGGGGAGAGAGCAATTACCATGACCTGGAGACGTGTATGAAAACATGCTGTGACGGAAGTTGTGGCACTTGTCAAGGGGACAGGTTTCACCCACAGCAGCCTGGCAGATGGGGTAGAGGGTACCAAGAAAACCCCCATTTAAAAATTTTTGGCCACAAAGAAATGGAATCCTTATTAGCAGAACTAATTTGGGACAAGGGAAGTTTGCTTCTCTCTCCTTTACCTGTGGCTACATTACTATTGAGTTATATACAAGGACATTTGCCTCTTAAAAATTTTAAGATACAATCCTTTGAAGAGGTAGTATCATAGAGCACTTAAGTGATAAACTTAATAAAAATAAATTTCATAAATTTATCTGGAATATAAGCCTATAAAAGGTAACTAATAAATATAGAATGAACTCCATTCATCTGTTACATATACATATTAATTAGAGGCAGGTGCATCTGTCATTGACTAATCAAATTCTCCCTCCCTGATCTCAGATGCCAGTATGGTGACTTCCCCCTTTCCAGTATAACATGTGTTTGGCTCACTAGTGTGGTTTACAGTGGGTAGGAGGTAGGAAGTGGGGTGAGGCACAAGGGAAGATGCTATAGTATCCATGGCTCCCACCAAGATATAAGATGTGGAAACCCACAGTAAAGGGTCTTTGGAGAATTCCTTATTTTTGAGCATCAAAGCCCATTTCTTAGATAAGGAAAATGATACAAAAACATATAATCTAAGTTCTTTAATATTGCCCAGAGCCAGAAGCACCAAGAGTCTGTGTATTTCCCATTAGATAAGTCAAGCTTCTGCACATTCCAGAGAAAGTGAGATGGGTATGGGCCTGTGATCACAGCCTACAAAGTGATGGCTTATTAAGAGAGACATTAGAGGTCTTTGAGAAGACTTTCTAAACTATAGCTATCATTGCTTTCCCCACATATCCGTTTTGGTGTCATTATCAGATAGAATATAGGCCTGAAATCAGCTATTCATTTCTCTTCTTTTTATAGTTCTTTTTACACACTTTGTAAAACTATCAGAAAATAAAAAAGCCACTTTCCTCATGTTAGAATTTGCACAATATTAGAATTATCTCTTTCTTCTTGAAATCATTGTGAGAGGTGATGGACAAACCAGAATAAAAATTGTTAGGCCAACCCAACAGATTTGGGAGGTATTTGGAAAACATCCTTGAAGACATTTTGTGTCTATAGTAGATCCATATCTTGAGGGAAGAGTAGGCAAACTATCTGGTTAAGCTTTATGCTCATTCATGGTTTTGATGATTAAACTAAGACTAAACAGGGAAAACCTAATTATAGCCCTTCTGAGTTTGTTGATGCAGACTGGAAAATACCCAAACCTCTTCCAATTCTTTAATTTAAATTGCATGTTCTCCTTATATTATAATATTTAATGTAAAACTTTCTAAAGTGAGAGAGGAGCTCAAAGTTCAAACACAGTTCATGTAAGTTTTAACCCTCCGTTGCAATACCTGTCAGATCGCTATAGGTGGGATCTGAGATTTGTCGCAAGTTCAAAAAGGGAGCTACAGAGATAAGTCCTGTCCATGTTCCCACCTCCTAGAAATGTGAGAAATTAGGGGCTGGTTGATATAGATTTTTTTTTGATTTGTTTTAGAACTGATTAAATATAGGTTGGTCTAAGCCAAATCCAAGCTCTGCCTTCTTTTGAAACCTCTAACAGAATTCCAAAATCCACAGAGAGTACTGGAAACAGTGCAATTCTGTAAGTATTGATAGCGTGGTTCACTCACTCATTATCTCATTCATTCATTATTCCTGTTTCATTATTCTTAAATGAACTATGAAGTGGATATTACCGTAGTTATCTCCTTTTCACCAGTAAGAAAATGAAGCTTCAAAGATTGTTCATTCTAAATAAGGACCCTTATTTAGAACCCAAAGGTTGGGTCTGAGATTTGGTTGGGTGAATACAAAGTTAATACTTTTAACCACTACATTATGGGGCCTGAGAAATTCCTATGAGCCTGACCCTGACCTAGGGACTGGGGATACAAAAGCTCTTAGAGTCTGTAGACAGACAATTTAATACTTCATGGTAAGTGCTGTGGCAGACACTAAGTAGAAAGCCTTTCTAATTAATCTAGGGTGGAGTACAGTTAGAACACCTTCCTCCTGGAAGCAAGAGAGGCTTCTAAGCTGTGTTCAGAAGAGTGCATAGGTCACCACATAGGGCAATTGATCACTAAACCCTATTCCTCCAGGTTAGCTGGATCTCTATATTCCCTGACCAATATCTAACCTTTCTCTATCTCCTCCTTCCCCAGTGTCTAGTAAGCACCTTTCTACTTTCTCTTTCTTTGAGACGTTTTTTAAGATTCTGTAATAGATTTTTAACATTCTCAACACACAATAAAATGATGAATTGTGAGGTGATGGATATGTTAATTATCTGAATTGAATTACTGTATAATGTAAACATATTATCAAAACATCACATTTTACCCCATAAATATTACATAGGATTAGGGATAGAGACATATTTTGATTAAATACAAGGGAGGTCTTTCTAGCAGAGATGCGGTGTGAGGGGGGGGAGATTAGGAGGTCATGAGAAGCAATGTTTGTCTCTAGGGGAGGCATTGAGCAAAAGCTAAAAGGTCAATCTGCAGAGATATTTAAGAGGGGACTCAAGCATTGAATGAGTGACTGATTGGGTGACTTTTAAAATCCTTTAAAATTTTGAGAATCTGCGATTTCTTAAAGCAACTGAAAGTGCTTAGATGCACTTCTCTGAGGTGGCTAACTCAGAATGAAGGATAGTCAGTTTGGGCACGTTAACTATCTTGATAACTAGTAATGATCAGCATTTTGGATTTTCCTAGAAGTGTTTTATAGGCACTTCAGCTTGAACTTAGGGAAATTTCCTGGGCTTGTTTGGATAACTGAGGTATGAGTCTCCTCAAACCCCCTTTGACTGACAAAATGATGTGATACTTGTGAAAAAAACTGGAGAGAACTATCCTAAGGGACTAGTTGACCTTCCTTCTTAAAATGAATACAAAATTCATGGTATGTTGTATTTTTTACTGAGATCAGTAACCCAAACCAGGCACCTATAATGCAGATATTCCCTTATTTATAATGGTTTGACACTAGGATGGTAAAAAAGTAATACACATTCTGTAGAAATGGTGCTGCAGTACAGTATTTAATAACTCACAATATATTCAATACTCCATTATCATAGAGACTTTGTGTTAGATGATTTTGCCCAGCTGTAGGCTAACAGAAGTTTTCTAATTGTGTTTAAGGTAGGTGAGGATAAGATATAAGGTTCAGCAGGTCAGTTGTAGTGCATGTATTTTTGACTTACTCTATCTTCAACTTACTATGGGTTTATTAGGACATAACTCCAACATAAATTGAAGATAATCTGGGTATGTTGAGTTCTTCTGAAGTAGAGGGGGAGATGTAGTTAGTAGTGTAAATAAGAACAAATGAGCTGTTATCTCATTAGCATGCTGTGCATTGCTAAATAGCCCTGCCTGGGTTTCTCTGAAATAATGAGCCATGGGTGCTATCCAGCACTATGT
This sequence comes from Perodicticus potto, assembly GCA_963574655.1. Taxonomy (NCBI): domain Eukaryota; kingdom Metazoa; phylum Chordata; class Mammalia; order Primates; family Lorisidae; genus Perodicticus; species Perodicticus potto. The sequence continues at coordinate 54,777 of CAUYRH010089482.1, read as the reverse complement.
GGCTTGGTCTCCTGAGGGCACCTATGCGTCTGTGCAGGGATTAGGCATGCCTGGTGTTATCCAGATGTTTCTTTTATAAGTTGATACAGAGCCCAAAGGATGGGGTGGCAGGGTGACATGGTTGTACCCACTGATAGGAGACAGAGAGGGAAATAAGACATCACAGGGGAGCTTGATCTGTTTTTTCCAGCTATCTATCATCTTAAAGTTCTTGAGTAAATGTAAGATACTTGCTACGAAAATCCAGAAATATTTGTTGGAATTTTTCACAGAGTTCAGTTACTTCATGAATTGTTGCAGTCAAATTGAACAAAAAGAACCCTTAGTTTTTTAATTCTTGTATTAATGTCAGTGGCTGATACTAAAACCGAGGTGGTGCTGTTAAAACAATTAATTGGGAGGCCACCTGGTTGCAGCAGCTCCAATGCCCTGAGTTCCTACGTAAGCACACTGAAGCCCACCTCACTGTAAATAGTCTGACCAATCAGGAACCACCGACTAATCTCTAACTAGGAACTTTCCATTTTAACCAATCAAATGTTCTCTTTGTCTTGCTTCTGTGAACACTTTATAAAAATTTCCCCTTCTCTTTTCCTCGGTGGAGTCCAAACTTCTTGTGGCTTGGCACTTCCCACTTCATGAATCTCTGTTTGTTTAAATAAACCTTGAAAATTTTAATGCATCTAAATTTATTTTTTAACACATCCGAATGCCAGGAAGTGACAAGAACTAGAAAAAGACAACTAAACTGGAGACACAGAGAAAGAAAGAGAGTTATTGAGAATTTGGAGCTAGACAGACCTGGTTTTCTCTCTGTAGGATATTGTAGCCTTCCTGTGTTTCATTTTACCCTCCTTATGAAGGAGACACAGTGTACTTAAGAGAGCTGTCCTAAGAATCCACTAAAACATACTTAAGCATCTAGCTCAGTACTTTATATGAATTATGTATATAATTTAGTATTCTCAATAAATTATTACATTTAGTCTATAAACCCCAGGAAGAACAATAGTCATGGGATGCAAACAATAATTTCTTAGTTATAAATCATCAAAACCATGTCTTTCATATTCATTATGATGTCAGGCACCATATTATTTTCTACATAATAATCATCTCACTTAATTTTCAACGAATACTGAAACAGCAAGTCATGTTATTATCTCCATTATACATATGGAAAGACCAGGGCTCAAAGAGACAAATGATTTGCCCAAGTCATTTAGCATATTTCAGTGGTTGTGCTGAATCTGAAACTCATGTATTTTCAATCCTTTCATGAGCTGCGTGATGTCTATGACTCATCACTCAATCAGAATGGAGAAGGTTCCAGAGCTTGGTTTTGGACTATGGTATTTTTACTTTGTTTTCACTTTTGATCTTTGCTTTTATCTTTTGCTGGTGAGGAAAGAATAGTCAGTCAACCCACCCATGGTGACTGTGAGGTTTGCCCAACAACATCACTTACTTAACAATTAAAAGTTGTAGCCATTTGACAAGGCAGAGGCTTTCCCTCTAACTGCCCTTCTTTGAGATTTAGTCTAAGAAAGTACCCATGTGGTCTTAATCAGCATTTCTTCCTTGCACCTTGGGTTAATAGGCTTCTGGCATTTGGGCATGCCTGAAACATTGTAGCTTTTTTAGATATTAAAAAACATTTACGTAAAATATAAAATGAAATAATGACAAAGAATTAATGTCATTTTGGAACACAGTGATTAATTAGAGTGACACAGGCTTGTGTGGGGTTTATGTAGTTAATTGGTATCAGGTGTGTTTGCTGCCAGATGGCAACACCATTTTCAGAAACAAAGTAGAGTCCCCAGAGCTCCAGAACATCAAGAAAGGACCCAAGTGATGGGAGCTGTCACGAAAGAAAAAGTCCTAGACCTTCACTATCCAACATAGAGGCCACTACCTAAGTGTGGCTATTTAAATACAAACAATGAACCTTAAATAAGATAAAAATTCAGGTCCTCAGCCCCCCTATCCACACTATAAGCCACATGTGCAATATTGGCCAGCACAGACATACAACACTTCTGTCACTGTAGAAGTTCCACAGGATGGCATGGATCCGGTTGCAATAGGTAAGGGAACTCAGGTGATGAGCAGAACTAAGAGTTGTAGCTCTGCCATACTTTTGCTAAGTGGCCATGACAAATGATTTAATCTTATCGTCTCCCAGTAAATTTTTCTATAAAGTGAAGAAGTTACTTCCCAGTGCTTGGGCTTTGAATGAGCCATACAGTTGCTATACATAGCAAGATGTTTCTTCTTCTGACAGCGGTCCTCCAACCACTCTGCCGAGGGGCCTCCTCTGTTACTCTTGTGTGCACCAGCTTCTCATTTTCTCTGCAACATTTATCATTTTCTGAAGTTATAGAATCCTGTATTATCCATATGTCCATCAGTCATCTACCTCCTAGCTTATTGTCTCTTGCCACCACCCCCAATACACAAACACTTTGTGTAGTTTTTCCCAGACATCAAACAACTCTCCAATTCTCTGACATCAATGTGTGGTCAACAATTCAGTTCAATTCTGATCCTAACTACCCAGAGTTTAAGAGCGCAATCTCACAAGAGTGTTCCTGCTTTAAATGCAATCACAACCATTTCTGCATCCAGAAATGTGGATGCCCAGGGTATCCACATTTCTGTCCCATTTAAGTACAAATTTAGGGGTCCTACTACCCCTTCCTGAGGTTCTATAATTCACTAGAATGACTCACAGGACTCAGGAATGTGCTTTACTCATGATATTTGGTTTCTTATAAAGGATACAAATTAGGAACAAGGAAAGAGCTGGGAAGATGGCTGACTGGTAGCAACCCTCAGCAGAAGCTCCTGAGCAGAGGAAGAAAAACTGGATAGAACTGGACTGTATGAAGCCAAAGAAGGAGGTGAGCCAAGAAAGAAGTTTGGCAAGTCTAAGTCCAAAGAAGAGCATTAAAGAAAACAAAATACAGGTACAAAGCCTATCGACTACAGGACAGGAGACCCCTTCCCCACGCAGGAGGCCAGCTGCAGGCTAGCTGCAAAGGAGCATGCAACAAAGAGCATGCAACAAAAGACCTCTCATTTTACCTCGCTGGAGAGAGCCGCTGAACTCCAGGTCTCTTTCTCCAGGGAGGTCCCACTTATGAACCTAGACACCATCCTGCCAGGCATAAAATTAAACAGAGCTTTTACCCCGTAAGTCCAAACTCCCAGTCTACCCTTTCCCCATGGCATGGTGGTCTGAAGTTCTGTTCCCTGCAGAGCACAGAGTGTTTGGTCTTGTCCTGAGAGATCTGGGTATAGTGTGGACTGCCAAACTTCAGGACAGAATCTGTGACTAATGGGGAAGAAAGAGGGTATGGGAAGAAAGGGACACTCAGTGGGAGAAGGAGCAGTCCCCTGGTTATGACTATGCCCAGCCAGTGGTGGTGTTGACCCTCAGATTGGGCTGTGTCTGGCAGGACAGGGTTCAGAACACCATGCTCTGATGGCACCCACAGGGGGAGAGTGGTTGCCCCGTGTAGACTGAGTTCGGCAGACAGGGCTGGTCCCCAGCCCTTATTGGGCCTGTGAGCAGAGGCTTGCTAGGTGTGGGCTCTTCTTTGAGAGCAAGGGAAAGGTCCCCTGATTCCAACAGAACCCTTGAGCAATGACTTGCTGGGTGTGAACCAAGATCTGAGGGCTACAGCATGGTCCACAGACTCCAGTGGGGCTGGTGAGCAGAGGTGAGGACTGAGTTCTGTGGGTGTCCTGACTCTAACAGAGCCTGTGAACAGAGGCTTGTCAGGCAGTGGACTGAGACTGGCAGGCAGGGGCATGTTCCCCTCACTCCAACTGGTCTGGTAAGCAGAGGTTAGCTGGGCGTGGAGTGAGACTGGAGGGTGGGGATGGTGCCCTGACTCCAGCAGAACCTGCAAACAGTGGCTTGCCAGGCAGTGGACTGAGACTTGCAGATGGGGGCATGGTCCCCTGACTCCAAATGGTCTGGCAAGCTGAGGCTAGCTGGGTGTGGACTGAGACCAGTGGGTGGGAGCGTGGTCCCTGCTGGGGCCTGTGAGCAGAAAAGCGGACAACAGTGTGAACTGAGTCTGGCGGGTGGGAATGTGGCTCTCTGGCTTCAACTGTGCTGTTGGAGGCCATTGAATCTCTCTCTGTTAAGCAGGGTTTGCACTACCTGAGACAATTTAATCGGAACTCATGTCTGGGGCTGTCCACTGAGGGACATTCTGAGGTTGACCTTCTAAGTTCTGTAGCAGAAAAGAACTGAAGGGTGGGAGCTGGGTGCCACAGCCGTTTGTATCTCTTCACTGCTGAGATTTAAACCTAATACTGTGGCTTCTTAGGATAGGGTAGAATTTGGCTGATATCAAAACAGAGCTAGCTTATGCTATCTCACCAAGTAGGACCTCAGAATCTCTGGCCAAAACTCTGAAAGGAGCCTTGGTAAGGTTGTAGGAGATAAGCCACAATTATAAAGCCTAGAGCTTTGGTAAGGGGCTATCTCTTCTATAGGGAACCCCAATTCGATCTCACCCTACCAGTTCTAATAACCAAACAGTGGAAAATAAACATGGTGCAGACCCAACAGAAGAACTCTGGCAATATTAATAACCAGAGTAGATCAACCCCCAAGAAATGACAAAGGAGATACAACTGAAGATGCTAAGCATAGAAAAGCGGCAGCAATGTCAGAAATTGATTTCAGAATATGGATGGCAAATAAGATAAATAGAATGGAAGAAAAGATAGAAATTGAATATCAAAGAGTAGTTCTAAAGTTGTCTCAAAAAATTAATGAATTCAAAGCTCAAGTCACCAAGGATATGGACATAATGAGAAAAGAGATAGGAGAGGTCAAGGAAACAAAAAAGTTAATTGAGGAGCTCCAAAATACAGTAGAATCCCTCAGTAATAGAGTTGACCAGGCAGAAGAAAGGATCTCTGAAACTGAAGACAAAGCTTTTGAAAGCTCTCAAACACTCAAAGAGGCAGACAAATGGAGAGCAAAAACTAATCATTCCTTGAGAGAGTTGTGGGATCACTCCAAAAGATCAAACATTTTTCTTATAGGAATTCCTGAAGGAGAGGAGGATGATCTTAAAGGTACAGATGCTCCACTCCAAGATATTTTGGAGGAGAATTTCCCAAGCATTGCAGGAGATACAGAACTTCAGATAGCAGATGGTTTCAGATCCCCAGCAAGACTCAATCCAAATAAAGCATCTTCTGGACACATTCTGATTAACTTTGCCAAAGTTAAGACAAAGGAGAAAATTCTGCAAGAAGCCAGACATAAGAAAAGCATCACCTATAAAGGGAGAAGTCATCAGAGTGACTGCAGATGTCTCAGCCAAAATGTTTCAAGCCAGAAGAAGATGGTCATCAACCTTCAATTCTCCTAAAACACAACAGCTTCCAGCCCAGGATCCTGTATCCAGCTAAACTGAGTTCCATTTGCGATGGAGGAATCAAATACTTTAATGACATAGACATGTTGAAGAAATTTTCCATAACTAAACTAGCTCTCCAGGATATTCTCAGACCCAGCCTCCACAATGAGCAGTGCAATGCTCTACCTCCAAAGTAAACTCACCCAGAAATTTTTGAACAAAATCTAACTTCTACAGTGATGAAAGGATTAAAAATGTCCACTGGACATCCAAAAATCATGACACCCAAAACATAACCAGGCTTATCAATTCTCTCAATTAATGTGAATGGTTTAAATTGTCCTCTGAAGAGGCAGAGGCTGGCTGACTGGATACATAAACTCAGACTGGATATCTTCTGTATTCAAGAATCTCACATTACCTGGAAGAATAAAAATAGACTCAGGGTGAAGGGATGGACTTGTACATTACAGGCAAATGGAAACCAGAAAAAAGCAGGGGTTGCAATTTTAGTAGCAGATATAATTGCCTTTAAACCAAAAAAGAAAAAAAGATAAGGAAGGTCTCTACATATCTGTCAAGGGAAACACCCAACATGAAGAGATTTTGATAATTAACATTTATGCACCCTACTGGAATGCTCCTCAATTCATAAAGCAGACCCGAATGGATATGAACTACTTGATATCTTCCTGCACTATAATAGTTGGAGATTTTAACACCCCTTTGACAGTTTTGGCTAGATCCTCCAAGAAGAAACTAAACAAAGAAATATTAGACTTAAACCTGACCCTAGAACAAATGGACTTTACAGACCTCTAGAGAACATTTCACCCTAATAAAACTGAATATACATTCTACTCATCAGCCCACAGGTCATCCTCTAAAATAGATCATATCCTAGGACACATGTCCTACCTCAGCGAATTTAAAGGTATAGAAATTATTCCTTGTATCTTCTTGGACCACCATGGAATAAAAGTTGAACTCAACGGCAACAGAAATCTTTATACTCAAAGAAAAGACATGGAAACTAAATATGATGAATGATAGTTGGGTCAAAGACAAGATGAAGAAGGAAATCACCAAATTTTTGGAATAAAATGATAATGAAGACACAAATTATTAAAACCTGTGGGATACTGCAAAGGAAGTCCTAAGAGGGAAATTTATAGTATTGGACGCCTTCATCAAGAAAACAGAAAGAGAAGAAGCCAACAACTTAATGGATAATCTCAAGCAACTGGTGAAGGAAGAATATTCCAACACCAAACTCAGCAGAATAAAAGAAATAACCAAAATCAGAGCAGAATTAAATGAAATTGAAAACAAAAGAATTATACAACAGATCAATAAATCAAAAAGTTGGTTTTTTGAAAAGATTAATAAAATTGATAAACCTTTGGCTAACCTAACAAGAAATACAGAAGTAAAATCTCTAATATTATCTATCAGAAATGATAAAGGAGAAATAACAACAGACACTTCAGAAATTCAAAAAATCCTCAATGATTACTACAAAAATCTCTATTCCCAGAAATATGAAACTCTGAAGGAAATGGACCAATACCTGGAAGCATGCCACCTTCCTAGACTCAACCAGAAAGAATTAGAAATTTTGAATAGATCTATATCAATCACTGAAATGGCATCAACAACACAAAATCTCCCCAATCTCCCTTCATATCCAAATTCTATCAAATCTTTCAAGAGGAACTATTACCTATATTATACAACCTTTTCCAAAGCATAGAAAAAGAAGGACTACTTCCCAACACATTCTATGAAGCAAATATCACCCTGATCCCCAAACCAGGAAAGGATCCAGCAAAGAAAGAAAATTATAGACCAATATCATTAATGAATATCAATGAAAAAATATTCAATAAGATCTTAGCAAACAGAATTCAACAACACATCAAAAAATTATATACCATGATGAAGTTGGTTTTATTCCAAGGTTACAGGGTTGGTTCAACATACACAAATCTATAAATATAATACATCACATCAATAAAATAAAAAACAAAGACCATATGATTCTCTCAATTGATGCAGAAAAAGCCTTTGATAATATCCAGCATCCTTTCATGATCAGAACAATAAGAAAATAGGCATAGAAGGGACATTTCTTAAGGTGGCAGAGGCCATCTACAGCAAACCCACAGCCAACATCATATTGAATAGTGTAAAATTGAAAACATTTCCACTCAGATAAGGAATGAGGCAAGGATACCCACTATCTCCACTGCTATTCAACATAGTAATGGAAGTCTTAGCCATCACAATCAGGCAAGAGAAAGCGATCACAGGTATCAAAATAGGGTCAGAGGAGATCAAACTTTCACTCTTCACTGATCATATGATCCTATACCTGGAAAATCCCAGGGACTCAACTTCAAAACTCTTTGTATTAATCAAGGAATACAGAAGCATCTCAGGATACAAAATTGATACTTACGAGTCAGTAGCTTTTATATATGCCAACAATAGTCAAACTGAAAATATAGTCAAGGACTCTATTCCTTTTACAATAGTGCCAACGAAGATGAAATATCTGGGAATTTACCTAACAAAGGACATGAAATATCTCTATAAAGAGAACTATGAAACTCTGAGAAAAAGAATAGCTGAAGATGTTAACAAATGGAAAAACATACCATGCTCATGGGTGGGAAGAATCAACATTGTTAAAATGTCCATACTACCCAAACCAATCTACAGATTTAATGCAATCCCTATTAAAGCACCATTGTCATACTTTACACAACTTGAAAAAATAGTACTTTATTTCATGTGGAATCAGAAAAAACATCAAATAGCAAATACATTACTCAGAAATAAGAACAAATCAGGAGGTATCACATTACCAGACTTCAGGCTATACTATAAATCTATAGTAATCAAAACAGCATGGTATTGGCACAAAAACAGGAGATTTATGGAACAGAATAGATAACCAAGAGATGCACCCAGCTGCTTATCGTCATTTGACCTTTGACAAGCCTATCAAAAATTTTCGGTGGGGGAAAGATTCCCCGTTTAACAAATGGTGCTGGGTGAACTGGCTGACGACATGTAGAAGAATGAAACTGGACCCATACCTTTCATCATTAACAAAAATTGATTCTCACTAGAGAAAAGATGCAAACTTAAGACATGAAACTATAAAAATACTAGAAGAAAGTGCAGGGAAAACACTTGAAGAAATTGGCCTGGGAGAATATTTTATGAGGAAGTCCCCCCCGGGCAATTGAAGCAACACCAAAAATCCAGGTTATGCTTCTAACAAAGGTCTGATAACTAGAATCTACAGAGAACTCAAACTAATCAATAAGAAAAGAATAAATAACTCCATTTCTATGTAGGCAAGGGACTTGAACAGAAAATTCTCTGATGAAGACAGATTCATGACCTACAAACACATGAAAAAATCCTCAGCATCCTTAATCATCAGAGAAATGCAAATCAAAACCACTTGGAGATATCATCTAACTCCAGTAAGATTAGCCCACTTTACAAAATTCCAAAACTACAAATGTTGGTATGGATGTGGAGAAAGGGAATGCTTCTACACTGCTGGTGCAAATGCAAGCTAATATGACCTTTTTCATAAGAAGTTTGGAGAACACTCAAGGAACTAAAAGTAGACCTACTGTTCAATACTGCAATTCCTCTACTAGGTATATGCCCAAATGATGAAAAATTATTTTACAACAAAGACACTTGCACTAGAATGTTTATTGCAGCCCAATTCGTAATAGCCAAGACATGGAAATAGCCCAAGTGCCCATCTACCCATGAATAGATTAACAAATGGTGGTATATGTATACCATGGAATACTATGGAGCCATAAAAAAAAGATGGAGACTTCACATCTTTTATGTTTACCTGGATAGAGCTGGAACATATTCTTCTTAGTAAAGTACCTCAGTAATGGGGGGGAAAAAGTATCCAATGTACTCAATACTACTATGAAATCAATATATAATCACCTACACACTCATATAATGGCAAAACATAACTATAGTCCAGAAATTAGAAGGGAAGAGGAGAGAGAGGGGAGGGAAAGGAGGATATGGGAGGAGGGATGGTATTTGGGGGACCTCACCTAAGGTGCATGATGCAATGGTACATTTCAAAACTATTAAATAATGAGTATAATTGTGATAGATGTGTTATTAGTTCAATGGAAGCATTTCACATTGTATATCGAAGCAGTATCCTGAACCCCATAAATACATCAATGTACAAAGTTACGATTTAATAAAAATAATAATAATAATAAAAGAAAAAAACAAGACCCAACTATCTGATGCCCACAAGAGACTGACTTCACCTGTAAGGACACACATAGATTAAGAGTTAGGGGGTAGAAAAGAATATTACATGCAAATGGAAACCCAAAGAGAAGGCAGGAGTGGCTGTATTTGTAGCAGGTAAAATAGACTTTAAGTCAAAACTGTAAAGAGAGATAAAGAAAGTCATTCTCATAGACATAGAGAGTAAAATTGTGGTGAGAAGAAGTTTTATTATGGGATGGTTAGGGGGGAACAAGTTTGTGGAGATATTGGTCAAAGGATATATAATTACAGTTAGATAAGAGAAATCAGTTCAAGAGATCTTTGTATTCTATAGTGACATGCTTGGAGAGTATAGTTAATGGCAATATACTGTATTTGAAAAATTCTAAGAGAGTGGATATTAAGAGTTCTCAACACAGAAATGATAACTATGCGAGGTGATGCATTTATTAATTAGCTAGATTTAGCCATTTTATAATGTAACATGCAGTTATGCATTGCATAGTCAACAACAGATAGCATATGTGATGGTGGTCCCTTAAGATTGTAATATCGTGTTTTTACTGTATGTTTTCTGTTGAGTTATATAAATACTATTGTGTTACAATTACCTGCAGTACAGTAACATACTATACAGGTTTATAGCCTAGAAGCAATAGGTGTGCAGTAGGCTATTTCATCTAGGTTTGTGCAAATACATTCTGGAATGTTTGCACAATGACAAAATCACCTAATGAAACATTTCTTAGACTGTATCCCCATGACACATGACCATAGTTCAAAATATTGTGTTGCACACAATAAATACATACAATTTTAAATGTCAATTTAAAAAAATATTTTTTTAAAAAATGAACCACATACATATACTCTATAATAAACTATCAGTGCAGAATACAAATGTCTTCATACAATACCAAAGAAAATGTCGTGAAGGCTATGTTAAACAGTTTGATGAAAATATTTCAGATTGTATATGAAACCAGCACATTGTACCCCTTGATTGCACTAATGTACCCAGATAAGATTTAATAATAAAATAAAATAAAATAAATAATAATAATAAAAAAACTATAAAGGGCATGCAATGTGTTTCCACATTCCCAAATCCAAAGAACTGGCAATAATTCTTAATTAATGTGGCTAAGAGGTATCTACTATGAGCTAGTCTGGAGTTTCTCTTTACAGTCTCTGTGATGCTTCTGTCTGCCCATGCTGCTTACTTTCTCTTCCATCTGCATTAATATGTCTACTCCTTGCTTCAGAGTTTGTTTCAGGAGTTCTTAGTTTTTACATAGGCATGTTTGCAAACCATGTACAGTCATGCAGGTTGTATACTCAGCAGAAGAAAAGAAGGAGGGATTAAAATGAAATCTGCCCTCTGCTAGTCATGCTAAGAGAGAAGTGACCTTTTGTAATCTGTCCAGAGGCAGTGACGTTTTGCAATTCATATATGAGCTTGCAATGGCCTTCTTGTCAAAATACCAATTGAAGAATTTAGTCTTTATCAGTTTATTTCTATAACAGACTGCACCCTTCCCAAACCCTGGGTATAAAGACTGGTTCTGTGAGGCTGGCTTTACTTCTCCCTATTCTCAATGTTTCTGATCCAGTGCCCACAGTTTGTGCTGTCTCCTCTTGGGCACTATGCACCATCCTAGAAAGGAAAACATTTTTGAAACCTTTTGGTGAAAAGCTCACTGCTTGATAGGACTCTACATTGAGAACTAGTCTCTCTCCAGGATAACACTTTCTGTGTTTCACGAGTCACGTACCCCATTGGTGGCAACTGGGGTTTATTACAGTTAAATTGTGGAATGCTCAATAATCTATAGGCCACACATGCATTGCAGCTAAAATTTTGCATCTAATGAGGAAGGCCACTTGGTCTACACATTTTTTCACTATTTCCTTTTCCTTATTACCTTTAGTCTGAAACACATCTCACAATGTTTGTGTGAGGGATGAAACATCTATATAATATCCTCACTGAATACCAAAGAGGATTAAACTACTTGTAATATGTTTTCAAAATTTCTCTATGACCTTAGTGAAATTTTAAGCTTAAAAGAAGCTTCTAACCATTTAAGAACATATGATACACTATAAAGAAGATTTTACAAAAGCCACAAACTCCATTATTAAAATGAAGTGTATTGTTATTAGAAGAACTACTCTTAAATGCACCAAAATGTAAAAATATTACTTCAAACTTAAGTCCAAGACAACATGAGAGGAGATAAATGTCGTAAGGATTAATAATGAGAAATGACAGAGCTGTTTGATATCTTTCATGCTTTGTGTTTTCCCCCTTCTTCTTGAAAGCAAAGATACTATAACAAATAAAAGTTTAATAAGTAAAAAATACATGTTAAATGAAAAACCATGATTAACTTATTAAGAACCATTAAGTATATAATTACAAGGATTCTATTACATTAAGATACCAATTTTTTTAAAGCCAGAAATAATACCTACTGAAACTTTAATTATTTAAATGAGAAGAGAAAGAGGCATGTTATCTTCCCTGACAAAGATTAAAATCAATTTAATTGCTTCTCTGCTGCCTTGACATGATTCTTGCTGTGAGTCAAGCAACCAGAAAGGGAAATTAATACCGCAGCTGTTAATCAAGTGATATCCGTGCACTCCGTTTGATTACATCAGGGAGAAAACCATTGCTACTTGAATGGCTTGTATGTCTATCCCCCTTTTTGTGTTGTAGTTGGGTTAACTGTGAGATGCTGAGGCTGGACCCAGTTGTTAGAGCCTGGGACAGCATGAGGTGAAGCACAGCCTCAGGAAATTATAGGTTGCTGTGTTTGAGCCTGGGTAAAGGCAGTTCTATCAAGACAGAGGTGTGTTCCAAATTAAATTCACCTTTTGGTGCCTGATTCTACTGTCTGCAGTGTGAAGTACAAAGAAACACAAGGATGTTGGTGGAGCTAGAGAACAAGAAAGGATGTGTGAGTGTGGCTAAGATCGATGCTTTTTTGTCTGAACATAACAATTTATTTTTCAGGGTAGACAGCAGCAGTTTCTAGAGGTCAAATACCAGCTCTCACGGAATTAGAGCATGCATTTGAAAGGCCAGGTAAGGAAACAAGTGATGTGCACTTTGACCCCCGTCCCCCATATCTGCCAATTTAAAAACGAGGGTTTTGTTAAACACGCACTTAGGGAACAACCAGAGACATCCACACTTGACAAACGAACGTATCTGATTGTAAGAAAATGGTATTGTGAAATATTTATGAGTCTGGAAACACAAACCAGTACCCCGCCTCACCTCTCATCAGCCCTTGTTAACTTCACAGATCACGAGAGAGCCCGGAAAAACTAGGGTTGTCAAAGCTAATAGATCTCCGGCACTCTGCACCCACGGAGTTCAGTTTCATCAAGGACCCTTTCTTCAGGAACTTTTACACTTGATCTTAGCCAAAAGGCCGAGAAGCGATCTCTTCAGGAACTTTTAACTCTCCCCCTCCCTGTTCACCTTCTTTTGGCAGAGACAGAGGTGGATATTAACAATTCCCAAGCATACATACTCAGGAATAGAAAATTCTGAGAACCTAATTCTTTTCCTAGATAGAAGAAAACCTTGATGTAGGGATTGAGAAATTTGATTCATACAGAGAAAAGTTTTGTATTTGGGTTTTTTAACACCCTTAGCAGTATTGAGAAAAGTTCCTAAGGAAAAATGTCCATCCAGACTAGTTGGAGGAAAAGCTTATCTATAGCAAGAGACACAGAAAGGTGAAAAAGATAAAACGCTCTGCCTTCCGACATTTTTTTTTACATTTCAAAAAAACAATCACTGGCTCAGGTCAGCCCATGGGTTAGGTTCAGATGCCCATCAGCTTTTATTTTCTCTGAGCCCAGTGCACCTATCCCCAGGACCTGTAGATGACTTTGCCTGGCTCTTTTTCATCAAATACAACTCATCCTACTATATTGGATCACCTTGCTGTTAGCCTGGCCCTGTCCCTCCCCATTCCAATTTGACCAAATTGAAACAGATGCCCAGAGGCTGTAGAGATCAAGACTAGTCTAACAAAATTTGGAGCCAGTTTCCAAGCTTAAATCAATATTTAACGGTAAACCTGCTTTTATTTATTTATTTTTTGGCAGGCTTTTACTGGCAAATAACACTTTAAACTGAAAGCCAGACGCCTTAATTATAAACGATGCCATTCGGGCTGTATTTTGAAAAACAATAAGTCATTTGACAAGACAACCTGGTAGTTTAAGGGATTGTACGCCTCCAGAATAAGGCAAGGAGGAGAGGTTATTGTTTTCAATATCCATCAAGAATATATTTAATTTCCTCACTTTCTAGAATACAGAGAAAATTCAAATAGGGTAGAGGGAAAGACAGGGGGGGTGAGGTCAACTCACTGTCTCAGCCAAACCAAGCAGAAGCCCGGTGTCCACCTGGGCAGGACCCGAGTGCAAAAGATGGGGGGAGGGTGCCAGCTCTGTCCCGCAGCTCCAGGCAGTGACAAACACTTCTGTAGGTGTGAAAGACCACCCAAAGAACCTCCACACACAGCCCTCTAGGTAGAATGAGGACCGCTGTGGACACTACGCCACGGCGGCCTCTATCTCACCTCACCACTCTCCAACATGTGGCAAATCTTCTTTTGATGAGTCAAACAGATCAACTGGAGAGAAAGAGACATTAAATCAAAAATATAAGCCCCACTGGGATTTCCAGGCTCAGTAAGGCCAGGCTAGAAATTTTATTTCTTTACTATAATTTTTGAAATGAGCTGCAGTGGCCAGAATTCTCTTTTTGCCTTCCTACTTGGAACAGTCACACTGAAATAAAAACAGGTGGTCCCCGTAAGTTGTTACAAAAGGTAAAAAACAAACGTGTGCACAACATTTACAAAATGAATCCACACCCAACTGAGAGAACACCATTCCAGAGCTAATAATTGTTCACTAATCTCAAGGAATCTATTTCAAAATGTGTGGTCAAACATCAGCAAGCAGTAGCATATGTTCCACAACCACAGACTCCATGAGCCCATCTCAGAATGTTGCCATTTACCTTCAAGAGTATTCTGCAATTTTCTAAAGAAAAAAGATGTCAATCACTTGAGTACACAGAATTTAGGGTGGGTGTTTGGGAGAAAGTCTATAATACGGCTCACTAGGAAACAGAAGGAACTCAAAACAATTATGGGAAGTGGAAAAGAACCCAGTCCAGTTCCCACATGGGCGCTGAGCTTGCTTCTCCCCTGTCTGCCAAAACACATAATCAGGAGTGGGGGTCTTTCTGTGTGTTGCCCCTTCTACAAGCTGTTGTGCTGTTTCACAATTTCAGACTCACCTCTAGGTACCATTCTCTTTCCTTTAGACAGTAAAAAATCCCTAATGACTTCTCCCCTTAAACCTCCGCCACCCCCATTACCCGCATACCCCTTGCCCGGGCCTTCTAAGAGACACATGCTTGCCTTCTGCTTGTCCTCCAGCTTCTGGGCAAAATTAAGTGATTCCCATAGGATGTCTTCCAGACCATCCTATACGATCTCACACCCACCTCTGTGTGCAAACCAAGGCGGAGAAGCACCTCTATCTACGATGACATGAACGAAACTGCAGGGCTTTAACTTGATTTCATGGACATCTCTTTGCAGCTTGTCTGTCTCTCCTTGTTGTCATCAACCCCCACCCCCACCCCAGGAGATTAAAAGAACAGAGTGGGTAGGCGCTCTCGTGAGAACCACAGGAATTTTGGCAGAACCATTATGGGAACCATATGGCCGCAACTTTGCAGTACAGGAAACATTTCTAAGGGAGAAGGCGCTATTATTCCCAGAGAATGTTTCACATCCCTCTCAAGTGGATTAAGCACCCCTGCCAAAGGATGGGAATAATATGTTCTGGAAAGACTGCATGAATTTAGAGGATATCTAACCTCAACATCGATGCTGGTCGCAGATCAGCATTATACCCCACGATATATTTTATGATTCAAAAAAGAGAAAATAGTGGTATTTCTCATTCCCTAGCTATTAATAACCTCCAAAGCATATTTTATCTATCTTTATAATGAAGGGACTGGACAAGATAAATTGTTTTCCATTTTTTCTGTTTGTAGCAGACTCCTTTTATGAATGAAAATGTTATTCGGAACTCCAGGGCATTAAAAGAGGTGATGACAGAGCAGATATAAGTAAAACAAGCATGGGAGGTCTGGGTCCTCTTTCTTAGTCTCTGCCTCATTGTCTTTTTTCCTTTCTGTTTTGTTTTGTTCTTCAAGGGTCCTCTCCAGACTTTGTTCATTTTAAACTGGTAGAATAAGGAGAGATCTCTCTCCCCTCCAGTTCTACCAGAGCCACGTGCGCCTTGCCTCTTACTCAGAAAGGCAAGCTAGTGAGTCCACACTGCCTTTGGAGGCCTGGGGTGTTCCTGCCAGCCCTGCAGTCCACAGAGACTGCCCACATAACCACGTCCAGTGGGCGGGGCAGCTAATGACCAGGAGTAGCACTCCGGGAGAGGGTCTCAGAGTAACTGGCATTCCAGGTGAGATGCAGCGGAGGAGGAGAGATGGGAGAGGGACTGAAGGAGCATCTTCCAGGAGGGACAGAGTCCTGGTCACAGTCTTTGCTCCTTTTTAAGCCCTGGAACTCTATAAACAAACTTTCCTTCCCTGCACAATAGTGATCAGACGGAGAAGTCCAAGGGAAATCATGGTCTCCCACCGCACAAATCTGTATACGAGGATTTAGAAACAAAAATGTAACAGGAATGGCGGTACGGTATTTAAATCATGGCTGGTTAAGGCAGAAAGTATCTCTGCCTTGAATCCTAACCTTTTAGCAAGGACATAAGAACTAGATGTTCAGGCATGGAAAAACAAACCAACCAACTTGGGCTAGGGAAGTGAAAAATTAAGTACAGAAACATAAGCCAGCCTGATGGAAGAAAGTATCTAGAAAACAACTCGGACCACACCACTCCCAAGTCGTCCCTGATTTAGGACCCCCAAGGATGCCCTAATGAAAATGGATTAGAATCTTTACACCACACTCATACCTTTAGAAAGCTTGAAATGTTCAATATATCTAAACTTCAGTTTGCTTTTGAGGTAATATGTACAGCATATAGCCCAGGTCGTCTTGATTTTTTACGTCCTGAACGTCTAAGAAATTTAACAATCCTGAGCAAAAGAACTCCTTAGATCCTTCATTGGAAGTGCTCCTGCAGCAGAAGGACCCAGCTCTTGAGCAGCTGGGTGCTTGATAGGAGGGCCCTAATGTGAAAGAGCAAGACAATGCCCTTCAAATGTGTTCACTGGAGACATGTGTGGAGTTATTAACATTTGTTGAGAACACATTCAACAAGAGGCAAATACTAATATTCTTCACTTTGCGCATAATGAGTCAGAATGATTCTAAGGCAAAAAAGCCCCCCTAACATACTAGAAAGAGATGCAGAGCAAGCTCATTTGTCAGGAAACATAATACAGGATCTGTCTCAGTCTTCTATAACCAGTGTTGGTTTTTTAAAATAGTATTCATTCCCTCTTCAAAGTGTACTGTTACAGAGAAATGACGGTTTAGTTTTAGAAGCCATCACTGCTTCCTACATGAATGGAACTGGGTATTTCACTTAACCTTTCAGAGATCTCATCTGTAAATAAGACGATGATGGCACCTGCATCTAGTCTAAACCCATTTCACAGAAGCAGGAAGGAGCTAATGCTTGAGAAACGGCCAAGAAGCCGGGTGTTAGCATCTGGGTTCTAAGGCTCCTGGGGCAGACTTGACTGAGGCACACTGGTGACTAGCAGGCCAGTAAGCTGATGTCCTTAAGCAGCTGCTATTTTGTTTTTTTTTAAATATCCTTTCAACATAATCTACAGTAAATGTTGAGGACCATAAAGAGAAAGAGCATGCTGGGCTATAGGCTACCAAATTCTATCTTTCCTCTTTCTTCTCAGCTAGTACTATTTAAGAATTTACCGTAGGTGTGTGGTCACTGTCCCCCTAGAGCAGTTTGTGTTTTTCTGAGAAAAGTTAGGGAAATACCATTTTCTCCATTTTTTTTTTATTCCCAGGGATAGCACCCAAGAATATCCTAATGCCTTGAATTACTGGCACTCCAGGAAATGACCCCAATTTCCCAATTTCTGCGGAATCTGGGTAGGGTTTCATCCCTGGCATGTTCCCTGCTTAGCTGACCTTCTAATTTAATTTGACTCTGGGTAAGTCATCCTACCAAATCAGCCAAATCACATCAAAGTGAAAAGCAGTGGCCAAAGCCTTTGGCCTTATGGGTCCCACTGGGACAAACATTAGCAGTTAAAAGATTAAAAAGATAAAAAGTAGGGTTGAAAGTGAAAAACTGCACCCTTTGGTTTGGGACTAGGGGACTAGAACCAAGCAGAGGCAGATTGGAATGAAGGGTGTGTGTCATGCCACCTGGCAGTTACAGTAGACGACTCAGAATGTCGTGGTTTGGGCTTGTGGACACTTAGCAGTGACTCCACAGGGATCACTGGGTCAGGGTGACTTAAAGGTAAAGTAGACATGTCCCAGGCTTGTTGTGAGAAATAGGTAAGATAATGCATGTAGGGAAAGGCACATGAGGAAGTGATTTTACCTCAACTGTCCCCACTACCAATGTCTCTCAACTACAATTTGCTCAACACTCTTAATCCTCTTAGAGAATATAATTAACTCGAGAGAGAACTTCAATAAGGACCACAGGGCTGGAATTCAGAAAGAGCTAGATCCAAATCCCAACCTCGTCACTCGTTAAAATGGGGATAAGAATAAAAGTTTAAAGGAAGATTGTGAGATTAAAGATAATATTTAAAAAGGCCCTGCCAGCCGGGCATGGTGGCTGAGCTCAGGAGTTTGAGACCAGCTGGAGCAAGAATGAGATTGTATCTCTACTAAAAATAGGAAAAAACAGCCAGCAGGGTATTCTGGCAGGTGCCCGTATTCCCAGCTACTCGGGAGGTTGAGGCAAGAGCATTACTTGAGTCCAAGAGTTTGAGATTGCTGTGAGTTTTAATGGTACCATGGCACTCTACACAGGGTGACAGAGTGAGATTCTATCTCAAAAAGTTAAAAATAAAAAAAAGTCTCTGACCTATAGTAGATAGTCAATAAATGGCATTTTTCTTATTATTGTTTTTATTGTTGAACTATTTATTAGCTTAGAGCTCTCTAAAGGAGATGCCTTCCTAGGAATTACTTTCCCCTTAGCATAAGGGCAATTCTTCAAGCCACTCCCACCTGAAGAAGAAGCCTTCAGTTTGAATTCAATAACACACATATTTTGAAAGTTTTTAAAGTTTTCCAATCATAGACGGAAAACTCCAGAGTCACCACCACAAAGTAGTTTCAGTTCACTCTTGCTTTGTCCTTAGGAGGGGAAAAGATCTAAGAAAACGAGGGGTGAGGGGAAGAGCAAAATGTTCCAAGAATTCAATGAATTTTTTGTGTGTTTTTCTTTTTCTTAGTAGACCAGTGTGAAATTTTTGAATTTTGAAGTTCTAAACTGAGTATCAATGTCTCCAAAGATTAGAAAAGAATATTTGAACTGCCCAAATGGTGTGAAAATTTGTATGGAACGGGGGTGGGGTGGGGGGGAATATCTCAGCAGCCACTGACTCCTGAGAGACCCACTGGAACAAGCTCCAAAGTCAAGTTGGGGTCAGCAGCTCCCGCGCGGTTCAGGCACACAGGAGACTTCCCAGGGAACGCTAGGAGGGCAGGTTTGAGCCCCTTTTCTCTCTCTTCTCCCCCTCCCCCGAGACAGAGCCTCAAGCTGTTGCCCTGGGGAGAGTGCCATGGCATCTCACAGCAACCTCCAACTCCTGGGCTCAAGCGAGTCTCCTGCCTCTGCCTCCCAAGTAGCTGGGACTGCAGGTGCCCGCCACAAGGCCCGGCTATTTTTTGGTTGCAGCCGTCATTGTTGTTTGGCGGGCCGGGGCTGGATTCGAACCCGCCAGCTCAGGTGCATGTGGCTGGCACCCTAGCTGCTTGAGCCACAGGTGCCGAGCCGAGCCCCCTTTCTCTTACATGTGACCACAGAGGCTAAGGTATATATCAGCCAGAGTCTTGGGAAATTCGCGTACCCGCCAGCAATTTGACAGATGGGGCACACAGACCCAGCGTCCCCGGAGGGTTAAGCTGGCTGGCTCCGAGACCGCAGCACAGATGTTCGCCGGGCGGGGTTTCCTACCGCGCCCGCCCAGCCCACGCTTTCTGCGTGGCTGGTCCGAGGCAGCCGCCTTCCCACCCTCTCGCTTTTCACTGATTCGACAGGTCTCCATTAAGTGTCAATGGGAGCCCCCCAGATACGTCCCCACTCTCAAATTCCTCTCTCGGAAAGAACAAATATTTAGAATCGTTATGTATAACTTCCCGGCCCCATGCCGCCCCGCACGCTTCATCCACAGGAACTTGAAAGCTATGCTGCTCAGAGATTTGACTTCTGGAAACGAGAGCACGTTGTGCCAAAGCTGGGAACCGCAGCCTCCCCAGGACTTCTCCCCGCGGCCGCAGCACGCGCTTCCCGCGCTGGCCATTCAATCCTCCGCCTGCAGCGGCCAAACAGATGCCTGCCCAGCCCCCTCTGATGCGAACCTAGAGCACTGAGGCCCAGGAACAGATTCGAGTGGTAGCTGGAAGCACACCCGAGCCGAGGATTTACAGATGTTCCATAAAACCTGCAGACAGCCCCCCGCAATCCCTGCGCAGAGCTGAGAGGGCGCCCGGCCAGCTCGGCTGGAAACGGGTCCGCGGTGAGCGAAGGAGGCAGCGTCCCCGCAGCTCCAGATGCGCGGTAGTTACAAAAGAGGCCGCGCAGCTCCAGCGCGTCTTTCCAGAATAGCAACTTTTCAATTCATCGCAGGCTGTTTTCGAACTTCGGAATTCTCACTTTGCCATTAAAAATGTTCGGTTTCGTCAGAGCGCATAAGAGATACCTGGCTGCCAAGGAGCGGTAAGAGGCACAGGCGAGGCAAGCCTGGGGTGAGGCAAAGAACACAAATACCCCAAAAAGCCACCGAGGAGCCAACCACAGGGCTCGGCACCAAACAGGCGTTTGTGTCCTATTACCCTTCTCTCGATTGCCCTATTTGGACATATTTGTAAAACGCATTCCTCACCCCACCCTTGATTCCCCAAACACAGCAGATGGTTTCATTGCCGTGTTTCAAATCAGATGTTAGGCAGAGAGACCACACCAGAGCCCAGAGCATCTGGATTTTCAAGAAGCAGAACGCAGAGCAGAGCGTGTGAGAAGGCTTGCAGAGAACAGAGGGGAGAGATTGCCCAGGGTATTTATCAGGCCCATATTTAGCCAGGGGGAAAATAACGCCCCAAATTGTGCGACTATTTTTTCTTTAACTTTAGTGGGAAGAAAAGACACCTCACAAAGCTGAGGACATGTATTAGCTTACTTTGGGAAGTAGAAAGTTCCTTTCTTCACTACACACACACACACACATAGAAAAAAATGCTATCATAATTTATCTGAATTTTTAAAAATTAAGATGTTAAAAAGAGATGATAGAGGAGTAAATAAAAGATTATAAAAATGGGTAATTCAGCTCAATACAATATTCATGTTTTTCAAAAACCTAAGTGAGGCAGGACAGGTGTGGTGGCTCATGCCTGTAATCCTAGCACTCTGTAAGTCTGAGGATAGAGGATCACTTCAGCTCAGGAGATTGAGACCAGCTTGAGCAAGAGGAAGACTCTATCTCTACTAAAAATAGAAAAATTAGCTGGGCATGTGGCAGGTACCTATAGTCCCAGCTACTTGGGAGGCTGAGGCAGGAGGATACTTGAACCCAAGAGTTTGAGGTTGCTGTGAGCTACACTAATGCCACAGCACTATAGCCTGGGGCACAAGAATGAGTCTCTTATCTCTAAAAAATAGAAAATAGAAAAACAAAGCAAAAAGAAAATTCTAAGTGAATAGAGTTCATAAAACACAAAGGGACATGGGTTCTTTGTTTCTAAAAATTATACTTTGTCTTATGTAAAGATTGTCAGCTACAGAGTTAGTTAAATTGTGAGGCAAATACACAAGGTGTAGAAAATACCTTGTTTGTGTCAATAACTAAAAAAGATTGAGGATCCAGTGTGGTTTCATGACATCCAGTTAGATATCTGTCAACCTCGTCTGGTGGCCAGCTTGTTAATAACTCACTGTGAGATCTTAGGCAAGCTGTCTAATATTTCCCGTGGCTCCAGTTTTCTCATTTGTAAACTGGAAAAAGATGGACCACATTAGCTGTGAGGCCCTTTCTTGCTTTAATACTCTATAGATACATGAAATCCTACCTAATTAAGTGACACTGTAGAGTATTTAATGCAATGTCATGCATGGAAGTGCTGAATAAATGATCGCTGTTACTACTAATAATATAGTAAGGTTTTTTTTTGTTTGTTTTGTTTTTTGGTAGAGACAGAGTCTCACTTTATCGTCCTCTGTAGAGTGCTGCGGCATCACACAGCTCACAGCAACCTCCAACTCCTGGGCTTAGGCGATTCTCTTGCCTCAGCCTCCCGAGTAGCTGGGACTGTAGGCACCCACCACAACATCCGGCTATATTTTTGTTTTGCAGTTCGGCGAGGCCGGGTTTGAACCAGCCACCTTCGGTATATGGGGCCAGTGCCCTACTCGCTGAACCACAGGCGCCGCCCTTACTACTAATAATGTAAACATCTCAAATGTGATACTATTATTGTAGCAATTATTCTTTGAACACTGGCTCCTTTAATGTCTAGAGAAAAGCAATACTGCCCAGCTCAGACCTTGAACTAGACTTAGGTTGGGTCCACAGAGAAACACAGAAAAGCAAGTGCTCACATCCTAACTTTATTCTAGCAGCATTTTCTGATTCCACCAATAGTTGGAATCCCTCTTAGGGATTGTTTGGAATGAGAACACGGACCCTCAAACCTTTACTTTTTCCCATTCCTAAAATCTTTTTCTAATCTACCGAATTTTCTTGGCCCTTAAAGTTTATAAAAATAACACCCATTTGTGGGTTCCACATATTGAGAGATCATGACTACTTGAAAAGGTCTAAAAATGAAGCAGTGAAATTATAACATAAAGCTTAAATATAGACAGCTCTGTGCCCTGCCTCTCCTGCTATCTCTGTGGATCTATGATACCTATTCCACAGTGTCCACGTCCAGAGTTATCCAAATGTCCCTGTTCCAACTTTCTTCTGACCCTTCCTCCACCCTTTCTTCGTGTCTTACCTAATAGCTATGCAGTACCTTGTCCATTTATATACATTTGATGAATATTTATAGAGTCAACAACCATATAGTACTTCTTACTTGCCAAGCACTCTCCTAAACATTTTATATGTACTATAGAATATAGAAGAATATAGAATATATATTATATAGAATATTCACATCGTCTCCATTATCCCCATTTTATAGATAAGGACACAGAAGCACAAGAAATTAAGTGACTGCTGAAAGGCACATGGCTAGTAAACGCTGTTGCTGGAATCTAGGCCTAGTGGAGAGAAAGCTAGAGAGTCACCTGAACATCGGTGACAGAAGAGGAAGGGGTTTAATTTCAGCCAGTGGAGCTGTGGCAGATGAGAATCCAAAGTGGCCGAGCTCCCTGATCAGCTCCATCCTTTTATTGGATTCACAGGTAGACAGGAATTATCATATTACCTCTCACTGGAGGTGTCAGATCACGTGCAGGGTTTACAGAAGTGGAAGCAAGCAGCAAGTGTTAGTTTCGAGGACCCAGGAAGCTAACTTTTACAAATTCTCAAGGGCTGGGTTATCATGGGGAGGATTTTGCAGGAGTGTCCTTGGGCTTCTTTGAGAACCCTTTGCTTTTTTTTTAGACTTTACTTTTCCCAGGAATCCTCCCTCACAGCTGCTGTTCAAACCAGGAAAGTTTAGCTCCAGAGTCCATGTGCTCAACTACAGCTATTGTTTATTCTTTCTATCTTGAGACATTGAGGATTAATCTTACCATCAGTGTTAGGGTATATTTATTCCAAGTTAAATAGCATAGTCTGTCTATGGCTCGTGCTTAACTATTGTTTTTCCTTAGTTTGTCCTACAGAAAATTGTTTTTTAAATTTGTCCCACTTTCCCAATGTAACAGGGTGCCCTGGCGCTCTAGAGCAAGCGACAGCACTCCAGAGCAAATCTTGGTCCCTTCCGTGTGCCTGATGGCACCCTGATCCCTGCCTGCACACAGGTCATCAGGACCGGGACCAGGAGGAAAGGGTGGAAGGGAAAGTGAAGGGCAGCATAGGAAGGGAAGAAAACATGGAGCTGACCAAGCAACCACTGTGAAGAATCACAAGTCTGTGAGCAGGGTGTTAAGTGATCCCGGATGTGTTTTAGAAAGGACAACTTGTTTTAGGATGGATACTACATGGGACAAAATGGCTGGGGACAGACAGGAATCAGGGATATCACTTTGCCAACTCCATCCCACATGTTGCCTGGCCATCGTGAGAGCCTCACTTTGAATAGGGCAGGTGGAAACCTTGAGATTGATCCCAGAGGTGGAACTGGTGGTCTCTGTGCCTGGGTAGGTGAAGAGGGTGAGGGAGGAGGTACAGGCACCCCCAGAGCATGTAGGTGGAGAGATAGGCAGTGATAATATCCCCAGGTTATGGTGGTGAACAAGACAGAAATGGGCTTTGCCTTACTACAGCTTATAGTCTAGAAGAGACACATAATAAATGAAAAAATGAGCTAATGAAATCTGTCAAGTTCTACCAAAGAAACCAATCACAGACTATGAGGTGGAGAGGAAGAAAGCCTGCCTACTTGGAAGTAGGAAAATAAGCAGGGTCTTATGTCACAGAAGCCAGGGAAGCAGAAAATCCCAATAAAGGAGGGGATGGCAAACAGGATCAGACACGAGAGGTCGTGTGACTTAGCACTGGATGGCCTCTAAGAGTTTTGGAGAACAGCATCTGTAACATGGTTGTGATAGAAAATCGTAGTCAGCTGGTTCAAGAGTGAATGAGATGTGGCTCGGCGCCTTTGGCTCAATGGGCTAAGGCACCAGCCACATACACCTTAGCTGGCGGGTTCGAATCCAGCCCCGGCCCGCCAAACAACGAGGCTGCAACCAAAAAATAGCCGGGTGTTGTGGCGGGCACCTGTAGTCCCAGCTACTTGGGAGGTGGAGGCAGGAAACTTGCTTGAGCCCAGGAATTGGAGGTTGCTGTGAGCTATGATGCCACAGCACTCTACCCAGGGTGATAGCTTGAGGCTCTATCTCAAAAAAAAAAAAAAAAAAAAAAAGAGTGAATGAGATGTGAGGAGGCTGTGAATTAACTCACACCAGCCCTTTCAAAAGTGTGGAAGGTGTGACAATTGTAAGATTCAAAATGGAGTCACTTGGGTCAAACTCTAGCAAAATAAAGCTGGGAACAGCCACAAAAAGAAGGCTGCTGGATAACAGGAATTATCATAAGGAATTTTTCCAAACCTCAGCTTACTACATGAGTCACCCAAGGACAGCTAGCAGCACAAAGAACACTGGCCTGACACACCGTCTCACAGCTCTATCCAAAACTTCAGGGGCCTAACTGGGGCTCCAAGCAACTATTGACAGTCACCAATCAAAATTCGACAGCTCTCAGAAGACACTGCCAGCACCAATGACCTTTCTTTCAAAGTAACTTGTGTAACCTCCTCCTTCCCCAGTAAAACCTTAGCATTTTCCTTTTGTTCTCTAGACACACCCAAGGCCATGCTAGTCTGTATATATGTCCTGGATTATAGTCCTACTTCTTGGATATTATTCCCAAATAAGTTCTTTTTGCTTAGAGATTTGTCTCTCTCCATTTTTTTTATAATAATTTTATTAAATCATAATTGTGTACATTGGTGCAATCATAGGGCAGAACGTGCTTCATATACAATCAGAAACATTATGATCATACTGTGAGAGATAGCCTTCATAGCATTTTCTCAATCAGCTCTCTCCATTTTTTTATGTTAGCAAAGGGAAGGCGAGAAGCAGGAGGTTAGCTTGAAAAGGAAGCTGGTTTGAAAGAGCTTCACAGAAATAAGGCAAAGCGTAGGGTGTCTGTGGACTAAGGGGGAGAGATTGTTGTAGGCAGAGGTGAAAGATTAAGATGAGGAAGGACACAGCCGAGGAGAAAGCAAAAAGAAAGGAGAAGAGAGGATTGGCAGCAAAGATGTAAGAGTGAGGCTTGGAGGAAAGAAGGAAGAAGCCTTCCTCCAGAAGGGAGTGTGTGCCCTTTGGAGTCAGAAAGGGAAAATAATTAGACGCCCTTTTCTAAATATTGAATGAGGTCAAGATGCGGTTCTAGAAATGTTTTTCCCCTTCAGGTGGGCTGCATCTGAGAGGCACCACCACTGTTTTACAAAAAGACAGCTGTATACTAGGAGAGGATGCTGCAATAGTCTGTTATTACAAATTCAATACACAGACGGTATTTGCACAGTCACACCAGCATTTATCTGAAGAAATCAATAAAAAGTATTAAGTGGCTCTGATTTTCCTTTTACCACCAGAAACAGGAAAAATCCAGTAAGCTGTTTGGATAGTCATCACTTACATCAATTACCTACAAATAATGGAATTTATTTTCGAGTACAACAAAATAGGAAAATCATTTTAATTGCCTTTTTTAAAATGAATGTGTTTCTATAGTACATGATACTTGAGCAGGAAAGAAAGTAAATGCAATATTTATTGAACACCTACTATGTTACAAGTGTCATGGATGAGTATAAGATAGCTTTCCTCACTTGATCCTAATACCTAGTAAGGTAGACATTATCACTTTGGCATTTTATCACTTCACTCAGAACCATTTGCAAAAGACAGATCTCAGCTGCCTTTCTTGCCTCCAAAATTCTCTCTGGCAGCTTCTTGGCCATTCTACCCTGACCCAAGTGGTTTTAAAAGACCCCTGTCTTTTCTAATCATAGTTCAGTGGATGTCCCAGAGTGGACCGTCTTATCCAAGGCCAAGGGCCAGCCAGTCATTCTCTATTAAGAATCCATCTAGGACACACCAAATGCACCACTTTGTGATGGACTCTAGAACTAAAATCCACATAGGTTGGGGTTGGACATGGAGCCAAATCAAAGCCATGGATAAATCTCTAATAAGAGCCATGAGAGCAGGAAATATGAGGATGGAGAAGAAGCAGGCCTGCAAAGCAGAGCATGGAACAGAAACCCAGGGAAACAGGGCGAAGAAACCTCATGGCCCTAGGGACAGAGAGATCATCACCTTTCCTGAGTCCTGCCCTTGTCCCTCTGGGCCTCATCTGTTCTTAATCTTGGGCTCTCCTTGCTTAAGGCATTATCTAACATAGCCTTAACAAAAGACCCTACTTTTTGAGAAAGTATCCATTACTTGCAAACAGAGATGTTCACTAATCACTCCTTGAACACATAGCAATGTATTAGCAATATAATAACAGTAGCCAACATTTAATGCAGCACACTTTAAGTGCTGTGCACTCAACTCATTTGGTCCACACAAGGTGTTAATTTAATTTTATTTTTTTACAGGTAAAGAAATAATAGTGATGCAGAAAAATTGACATTTAAATTTCTCCAAAACTCCACTATGCATTCATTTCCTAGCACAAGCAGGACCCTTCTTCCACTCTAAAATAAACTCTACTTTGCCTGTGTTTTAACTCAGTGTTATACCTTAGGTCTTAAATCCAAGAGGGTTTTCTAACCAGTTTAATTGACAGAGTGAGAGTAATTCATTTCTGTTTCAACTGTTGAAACCAGTTAAAAATAGCTTCAGAAAACAAAATTTATTCCTGAACCAAAAATTAAAACTTAATAATGTGCAAGCAAATTGCATTGAGCTTTTATCACATTTTGCCCTTGCTGAACATTTTTGGCTTCAGCAGCTGCTCCATGAAATGTAACTGTCACCACAGTGAATAAATAAGCAACTATTGCTGTGATACAGCTGCCCCATGTAACAGCATTAGGGTAAAGCCGTTCGTGGAACCACAGGCCAGAACAGAGCTGCATTCTTGCTGAATACTGAATGTGGAAGGGATTTCATGCAGCCTGGCAATCCCCTTAAGATTCTGGTCCATGTGGAAAGGCAAATGAGCCTCGCAGCAGACAGCCACTATTTGGCCTGCCTTCTAAGAACGTCTCTAAACCCAACTCCCTTCTAGCTATGTGATTCCTATGGGGAAGTTACCAGTTTCAATACAACCCTGCCTCACTGTCCACAGCCAATTGGTCCAAGGCAGGCCAGCCAGAGCCTTTCCTCAGGATTCTGCATACTGGAAGAGAGAAAGAGAATTAGCATCTAGGAATAAAAGATTTAAAGTGTACAAGCTATCAGCAGGCCATGTTCTCAGCCTTCAAAGGGAGAACAAAGCCAGCACTCAAGACAGACAAAAGCATTTAAATCTCCGATTACAGAAGTTCCTAGGTTCAGCTGTATTATGGCCCCATGTCTGATCGTTCAATCTTTTCCTGGATTACCTATGCCAGTAAGCCCTTTTTGTCTAAATTGGTTTGGTTTAGATTTCTGTCACTTCTCCTTAGAAGTGCTAAACAGAAGTCCATTCCCATTCAGTGCAGTGGTTCTCCTTAGAAGTGACAGAAATCTTATTATTCATTCTCAATTTCCTGGCCATTTGTAAGAAAGGACACATTTTTCTATTTTGCACAGAAACTTGGGAAGTCACAATAATTTTCTTCTCTTCCCATTGTCTTTCCTCTAACCAACATTCCCTTACAACCCAGATCAGCCTTTCAGCTCCAGGATTTTGCAAGTGCCTTTGAATCAGAGCCACCACTACTTTGCAGAACTTCAGGAATGCCATGTGCACGCACACCATCGTATTCAGGAGCCTTGGCCATAACCATCAAAGATTTTTTGGCACTGAAGAGAGCTTGGCTGGCTTGTTCATGTAGCAATGTTAGCATAAGGTTTATGGAGAGGAAAATGGTAGGTGTGGTTCCCAAATGGTCTAGAGTGATGTATAATGAAGGAAAATTATGTTCCATGGCTCACTGACTCTATGGCATGGGCGGCCATCTCAAATGTGGGTGCCAGAGACAAAACAGTGCTGCCGGGGCCTATGGGAGATGAAGCTCTTTGAAAGCTGGAAAAAGCCAAAGCAAAGGGAGTTTAATGGGTCACTCAGGTTCTCTTCCCCATGGTCAATGTTCTATGATTCTGCTCAGCAGCAGCAGCTTATACATGTCAGTCAACCCAGTGCCAGATTCCCACCACCCACATTGTGAGTACCATACCGAGTGGAAGGGAAATGGGCCCAGAACATCCACCACCAGGTCTCAGGTTACACCTCAGCACAAGGGCATTGCCGAAGTCCATCATGTTGGGAGTGATGCTGGGGCCATCCCAGGAGGAGACTGTTTACTACAGCCCTTGCCTCTGCCAGACAGGGCTTGTTCAGGAATTAGGGGGTGATCAAACCACCATGTGGAAGTGTGAGAACAGGGGGATGGGACAAGGTTCTATATTGAGATACACTGCGCAGGGAAAGACACATTCTCTTCTACGAGACTCTTTATAAAGGAAAGTCTTTTTTCCTATCTTTGGACTCTTTATAGAGGAAAGTCTTTTTTCCTGCCTTTGGTGTCCTATTCCCATTCAGTGCAGTGGTTCTCACATTTCGGGAGCAGAAACCAATCTCTAAGCTGTACTCAGGGTGTGGTCACTGACCAGCTGCATCATCGCCACCTGGGAGCCGGGTAGAAACACAGAAGCTTGCCTCCATCCCAAACCCCCTGAATCAGCACCCACCTTGTATCAACATACCCACGTGATGCACGTGCACAGGACAGTTTAAGGAGCACTGACTCAGCATTTCTATTTAAAGTGCAGATTCCTAGGCATTACCTCTAAAATTACTAATTCTTCATGGACTCAGGAATCTACACTTTCACTAAACACGTCTGGTGATTTTTTAGTCAGGAAGTTTCTGGACCATGCTTTGCAAAATGCTGTTTTATTTTACTTCAAATACAAAATTTCCCTTGATGCTTGTTAAAGCAAGTTCATGTTTTTCCAGAGCTTTGGGAGAATAAGGGAAGGAAAGACAAAGAAGAGACTTTCATCCTCTCATAGGAAGCCGATGGTCAAAGCAAGGCAATCAACTTTTAATTCTACCTTTGCATATGTTGTCTTCTGAGCTCGAGCCAACCACAGAAAAGAGCAGGTGAGATGGCCAAGAGACAGAGCCAGGCATGGGAGAAATGGTACAGAGGTGGGGCAACAGGGTGGGGAACACATGCAGACGCAGAAGGAAAAGGAAGCAGATCATTGCCATGAGCATCGTTTTGTGGCTGTCATTGAGAATTCTGATTCAAGTAATTCTAAGTAGGCAGACCTATCTGAAAGAACCACAAAACTCTACTGAGAGACTTACAAGCATGTTTGAAAAAATAGAAAGTACCTATTATTCTCGAATAGGAAGACAGTATTATAAAGATATCAGGCTTTTTCCTATGTTATCCAAAAATATCTTTTTTTCTAGTTGGCAAAATGGTACTTAAGTTCATCTGGAAAAATAAACATGTGAGAATAGTCAGAGGGGCAGGGTAATTATAGCTTTACCGGATACGGAAACATAGTATAAAGCCATAGCAATTAAGACCTTTGCTATTGACGCAAGGGTAATCAAACTCTAGTAAATCTAACATTAGTTAATTTTATAAGAAAATAATAAATATATTCAATAAATATTAACAAAATATTTTATAATATTGAACTAGTTGAATAGTCGTTGGCAAAAAACAAATTGTTGCTAGTATAGCAATTCATTGCAGATGGAGCAAAAATTCAAAGAAAGCACAATGATACTAAAATAACATTAAGACGCAGGTGGATAGGTTTCTTAATTAGCCAAGAACAGGAAAAGCTTTTTGAAACATAAAGTACCATCCACTAGTGTAAAGAAAGAAATTTCTAAATCTGATACATAATCCCTAAAAAGTTCTTTTAACAGAAGATCCCTATCAGCATCCTATTGCCTTCAGTGCAGTGAAATTTCAAAATTGGAAGAAAATTTGCAACACATGAAATGAATTAATATCACTATGAAAGAGAGAATAACCCAACAAAAAAACTGGGGAACGTGCGTAAGCCAGCAATTTGCACTAAAAGAAATATAAAAAGCCTGAAAATATATGAAAAGATATTCAATATTACTTACAATTAATGACTACAAATTAAAACAAAAATGAATATTATTTTTACACACTAGCAGTAACTTGAATAGTTTCATAATGAAGTATTTAATCTTGATTTGCAGGCATTTTGAATAAGATTAAAAATTGGTTATGGGGGGCCATTTGGCAATATTAACGTAAATGAGAATGCTATGCCCTTTGACCAATGGATTCCATGTATATATTGGAATTTATAACACAAAAATATTTGATTATGTGTGTAAAAGTATCTCTAAAAGAATATTTGTGATGGCAAGAATCTAAAGGCAACCTCCAATAGACAATTAAGTGCATTATCACATATACCATGCCATAAGTTATTAATAACCACGAGAAAGAACAAGGTGTATCTACATGTACTATATTTTGTTGTGTATAATGAGCACCCATATATTGGGCCCAAACTTTCAGGGGAAAAACAATCTTCTATTTTAATTTTTAATTTTTTTATTTTTTTTATTAAGTCATATATACATAGATCATAGATACATTTATGCCTTTGTGGGATTCAATGTGTTGATTATTTGTACAAATTGGAGTGCTTGAATAGCAATTGACATTACCTGCCTCCTAAGTAATGGAGGCAAGGCTTTTACCAACTCCATTACTTTCAAAACAAGAAACTTCAGTAGCTTGTTTCAAAATGTGAAAAAAAAATCAAGAAAGCTACTAAATTAACTGTAATATTAATGAATACATTTATTTTAATAATTTAGCTGATCCTCTAAAATAGTTGCTACCAGATGCCCCCTTTTCTGAAATTGCTACGTGTTTGAGTAAAAACAAAAAGATAAGGAACTTCAAGTCTATCTTCTCAGCTTCAAACAAAAGGGGATTGAGCAGGGAGTGGGAGGAATAACGGGAATTGATGTGACTCCTGCTGATCCTTAACAAAGACGTATGTGGAAGTATTTATTCTTTTCTACTAATTTGTAGTTGTGGTGCTACGGATGGCTATCTTTTGAGGTTGCATTGAGGTAAAACTTTCTTTTTCCTGCAAAAATAAAAAACCTAACCAAAAAGGGAAGAGGAACAAAAGTCCCTTCTCCTTCTATCCCAAAACCTAATCCTAAATCTTGACTTTCCAATTGAGGAAAGCTCAAACATGGCAATGAAATAATGGAAGAAAACGCATACTCATAAGCGCTAATGCCTACATAGATGTACGGATGTGTTTGTTGGTGTGTGTGTTGGGGGGGGGGGGTTTGGTGTGCAGTTCCTAGAGAGAATGCCTTATGACTCCTCTTAGCCACATGCAAGTGGACAAGCACTGGCAGACAGACAGACAGCTTGCCCAGAGCAGCCCCAATGTATTCAGGAAAGGAAAAGAGCCCTCTTAACTCTAGTTACTCCATTCACCAGCAGAGTGAGCACCCCTAGAGGCCATCATTGTTTGGAGGGACATTTGTTATAGATAATGTAGTACATGAACCCAGGGTACTTTTAGATTGTTTTATAAATGCTTGTCCTGAATCCCCAGAAAGATTAGAAACTCAATATCCTTGCTGTTCCTATTTCCAAAAAGGCTTTATTGAGACATGGAGTTAAGTGCATGGTCAATATCTGTATGACTGAATATAAAAATAAATCTTTATTTTTAAAAGTCAATATAACCTAGTTTTACAGATATGAGAATAATGATAAGGCATTTTCTGTTCAAAGGAAGTATAAAAGAGTTATGATCTGACAAAATTGTTGAAACCATCAAGACTATCTCCACTGGATGAAAAAAAGCATAGCCCCTAAACCTTCTAATCACAGACAAGGCTCTGTGAGTTAATGACATTTCTTTATGAGACATGCGATCTTTTTTTTTTTTCTATCTGGAAGCAACACACATTCAGGAATTGAGGCAAACATCAATAGAACAAAAGCTGTAGCTCAGCTGTTTGGAAGAAATCGATTCAAACAACTCATAATTTACTGGGTGACACATTATGAAACATTAAGCTAAGTGGTGGCACCTGGCTTCAGAAGCGTGATCTCTAGGACAGCTACCAATTTATTCATGCTGAAAAGGAAAATCTCCCCCTCCCCACTCCTTTCATGGAAAGCTTACAAACCCAAATGAGAATGATATCAAAGAGCTCTAAAAAAAGAGCTTCCCGGCAGAGCCTGTCTCTTTGTCACGTTATTTCGTGCAACTTCCTCAAACAAAGCAAATGGTAAGCTGTATTGAGGAAATGTTTGAGATATATAAGCTATGAACAGAACTTATGAACTTATGAGGTTGGGAATGGAAGGAAGGTATGCAGTGTGGCAGGTTACCAGTATAATAGAAGTCTGGTTCACAATTTGGTGAGGTTGTCAGCAAAGACATTTTCTTTCGGAGGGGGGTATCTTACCTGTTTTTATTGTTCTTAAATGTACATATAGCTTATGTTTATCTCAATGTTTAGTATTGGAAGTGTTAGGGATCTTTATTTAGAAGTTTGGTGATGTATTTTTTTTTTAATATAAACCTCACCTGTTTACTTAATTAGCAAAGACATTTTCTTTTTTATTTTTTGCAATTTTTGGCCATGGTTGGGTTTGAACCTGCCAACTCTGGCATATGGGGCTGGCGCCCTATTCCTTTGAGCTACAGGCACTGCTCGACATTTTCATTTATTTAGTGACTGGAGTTAGTGATCGGTGAGCATCAGCACCCTGTACCTTTAAAATTATCTCTGTCGGCTACATACTATCTCCAAGAGACAAATGAAGGTAGACTTCGCAGAAGGAAAAAGTGAAGTGGGGGCTTACATTGGGATGACTAAGAAAGATGGTCAATAGTCATACATCACTGGAGATGAAACCAGGTGTTAAGTGTCATGGTGGAGCTTTGAGGTGTATTCGCTACAACATCACTGGCCATAAATACAGATTGGAGAAGGATTTACTGTATGGCCAGTTTGAGCTAACTGAGATGGGGGATACAGAAGAAATATAGCCACTTCTCCAAAAGAAAATGTAATCTAGGTTCCGTGCCTGTGGCTCAACAGGCTAAGTTGCCAGCCATGTACACCTGAGCTGGCGGGTTTGAATCCAGCCCCGGCCTGCCAAACAACAATGACGGCTGCAACCAAAAAATGGCCGGACGTTGTGGCGGGCGCCTGTGGTCCCAGCTACTTGGGAGGCAGAGGTAAGAGACTCGCTTGAGCCCAGGAATTGGAGGTTGCTGTGAGCTGTGATGCCACGGCACTCTATCCAGGGCGACAGCTTGAGGCTTTGTCTCAAAAAAAAAAAAAAAGAAAGAAAATGTAATCTAATGAAGATAAGATTAATCATGACCATTGAGTATGTACTGTGAGCTAAGTAGCACTTTACATATTATTTTACAACATAATTCTCACAACTTCCCAATAAAGCAATTACCATGAGGGGGACAGATGAGGAGACTGCTGTCAAAATAGATTGTGAATATTATTCAACGTCATTCATCCACTAAGTGTCAGAGCCAAGATGTGAACCACGGTCTTACTCCAGAGTCTATGTGCTTAATCAGTAGAGTGAACTACAAAATTGGGATAGAAAGGTTGTCCACTACAGAGTTGATATGAGAATAAATATGAAAACAACCAGGAGAGTGCCTGGCATGGAGCCCATATTCAAAAATGGTTGGCTATCATCATCTATAATGTCACCATTGTTTTTCTACATCCTAAAAGTATGAATCCTTTTTGCATCTTGACAGGTATTCCCAGCTCCTGATTATACATCTCCCCAGGGGCAGGAAGCTGAATACTTGAGCAAGCAGCTTCATTGTGCAATAGCTTTTGTTGTTTAGAGGAATTTCCTTTGATCAGCTGAAGTAAATCTTCCTAAAACTTTTGCCTAGTTCTGCCACTGAGAATGATACAGAATAATCTAACACTCTCTTCCACTTGACATGACAGATTAAATTTGGTGAGAAATAGAGAATCATTGAAGATTTTTGAGCTGAAGAACAACAAGGAAAAGTGAATCTAATGAAGCTGTGTCTGATGAGAATTAAGTGGAACTGGATTGGAGAGCACAAGAATGAAGGCAAGGGCTGGGCCAGGTGGCTCATGCATGTAATCCTAGCATTCTAGGAGGCCTAGACAGGTGGATTGCCTGAGCTCACAGGTTCCAGATCAGGCTGAGCAAGAGACCTCATCTCTGAAAAAATAGCTGGGCGTTGTAGCAGGTGCCTGTAGTCCCAGCTACTTAGGAGGCTGAGGCAACAGAATTGCTTGAGCCCAAGAGATTGAGGTTTCTGTGAGCTATTACGCTACAGCACTCTACCCAGGGTGACAAAATGAGACTCTCTCTCTCAAAAAAAAAAAAAAAAAAAAAAGAATAAAACAGGGAGGCCAATGAGGAGGGTGTGGCAGTGATCCAGGTCATATGGACACGGACAAGAGCACTGGCGATGAGGATGGAGGATAAGTGCAGATAAAGGCACCTTTTCATGGGAAAATGGACAGGGACTGAGGACTGGCCAGATATGGGAGAGGGAGGTGAATAAATAAAAGAAATATCATTGAGGGCAGCACTTGTGGCTCAGTCAGTAGGGTGTCAGCCCCATATACCAAGAGAGGCGGGTTCAAACCCGGCCCTGGCGCAACTGCACCAAAAAAAAAATAGCAGGGCACTGTAGCCAGCGCCTGTAGTCCCGGCTACTTGGGAGTCGGACTCAAGAGAATCACTTAAGCCCAAGTCTGAGATTACTGTGAGCTGGGACACTATGGCGCTCTACCGAGGGCGACATTCAGTGAGACTCTGTCTCAAAAAAACAAAACAAGCAAGCAAAATAATTAGTGCTTCAGGTGAGACTGGAAATCACAGCCTTGGTATCACTCTGTTCGCACCAGAACAATGGTACCCCTCGCTAACCGATTGAGCCACTGAGTCACCAACTACGCACTTCCTCAGAAGACTACTTCAGTTGGTCATAGCCATGTGACCTCACCGGACAGTTCCATGTTCTGTTGCATATGCAAATTTAAAAGAAAATAACCGGGCGTTGTGGCGGGCGCCTGTAGTCCCAGCTACTTGGGAGGCTGAGACAAGAGAATCGCCTAAGCCCAGGAGCTGGAGGTTGCTGTGAGCTGTGTGATGCCACGGCACTCTACTGAGGGCGATAAAGTGAGACTCTGTTTCTACCAAAAAAAAAAAAAAAATCTTATTGAGAGCCTTGAGTTTTCAAATCTAGCTATTGAGAGGAGGCAAGGTCTTTGGTTTTGTTTGGTTTAGATGGGGTGTATTTGGTGGATGAGAAGATGATGACTTTGGATTGGAATTTACAATTAAATAAACTCCCCAAACATCCAGCAAGCAGACATAGGTGATTGGCAAGAGCTATAAGGTGTAAGAGACATAAATTTTAAAGTCATCAGCCAAAATGGTTGACTAATTATGTAGGACAAACTGTTGATGCAGGTCTTCAGATGATAAGATGAGAATTTGAATCTGGTTCAGTTGGTTAGGCTGGCCCCATATGAAACTCTGAAGGACCTGAGATTAAGGAGTCATGGCTGTCCTCCCACTCTCAGCTGCTGTTTTCTTTGCCTTTGATGGTAACTGCTTCCCTACCATTTAAGTCTCCAATATCTTTATCTCCCTCCACTTGCCCTCTGTCTTAATTCATTTGTGCTGCTATAATAAAACACCACAGACTAGATAATTTATAAAGAACAGAAATTTCTTTCTCACAGTCCTGGAGCCTGGGAGTCCAAGATCAACGTCTTCACTTCTAAAAGGGTACCCTGTTGTTGTATCCTCCAGATGTGGAGGAATGCTGTGTCTTCCAATGGTGGAAGGCACAGAATGAGGAGGCTCGGCACCTGTGGCTCAACGGGCTAAGGCGCCAGCCACGTACACCCGAGCTGGCAGGTTCGAATCCAGCCTGGGCTCACCAAACAACAATGACGGCTGCAACCTAAAAATGGCCAGGCGTTGTGGCGGGAGCCTGTAGTCCCAGCTACTTGGGAGGAGGAGGCAGGAGACTTGCCTGAGCCCAGGAATTGGAGGTTGCTGTGAGCTGTGATGCCATGGCACTCTATCCAGGGTGACAGCTTGAGGCTCTGTCTCAAAAAAAAGAAAAAAAAGAATGAGGAAAAAAGGACCAAACTCCCTCTGTCAAGTCCTTTTATGATGGTGTTTATCCATTATGAGAGCTCTGCCCTCATGACCTAAATACCTTCCAAAAGGCCCTACCTCCCAACTCTGTTGCATTGAGGTTTGAGTCTCCAAAACATAAATTTGGTGTGGTGGCTCACACCTGTAATCCTAGCAATCTGGGAGGCTGACATGAGAAGATTTCTTGAGGTCAGAAGTTCAAAATCAGTCCTAGCAAGAGATTCCTGTCTCTAGTTAATATATATATATTGGGGAGCACATTCAGATCTTAACATCTTCCTATTAATATTTTGATGAAGGCAAAGGTAATTTTATTTTTTTTTTGAAGAGACAGAGTCTCACTTTATTGCCCTTGGTAGAGTGCCATGGCGTCATACAACTCACAGCAACCTCCAACTCCTGGGCTTAGGCGATTCTCTTACCTCAGCCTCCCAAGTAGCTGGGACTAGAGGCGCCCGCCACAATGTCCAGCTAGTTTTCTGTTTTGCAGTTCGGCTGAGGCTGGGTTTGAACCCTCCACCTCCTACTCGATCAGCCACAGGCACCACCCAAGGCAAAAGTAATTTGAGTGAGTCAGGATGGTTATATGGCAAGAACATAAAGTAGGAATCAAGAAACATGGATTCTATAGTCTATACTACCACTCTTCCTTCTGAATCCCAGAAGGGCCCTAAGTGTCCTTACAACTAAAAAGAAAAAAAAAATCAATGTATGCCCAGCTTTCCTGTACTGAATACTGCCCCAGTTGATTAGCTCAGTGCTGTGAAACTGTTTCCCGGTTCTTTCTTCACCCTCAAGTGCAAAAGACACAGAACAGCTTGGTGTGTATACTGCTGGAAAGAAGAAAGAAGTAGATAACATGTTTAATGGGTAATCTAGAAACAATGGGCTTTGATCTTGAAATACAGCCTGACACAGATACCCAAACACATGCCTACTAGTACAGTTACTCATTCACCCTCACCTGAACTCAGCTGGATCGTTCACTGCTGGAACTAGGTAAGTCAAAGTGAGGAAAGAAAGCAGTTAAATTAAACAGACTTCTAATGGGGAAACCAGGAGTTATGTGTTGAATAAAGTTCATGTGTATAAATAAGTATAAAAAGGTCTGGAGAGTTATATATGGAACAATTGGAAAGAATGAGGGAGCCTCACAGAGCACTCTAGATAGTTCAGCAAGTGGATTTTCACCATGAGAAAGTATTCCTACATTACTTGTGTTCTGTACAAAAGAACAAAAATGCTTTTCTTCTTTAAAAAGGAGACAACTGCTTATTAAGTCTGAGAAGTTAAAAAGTTTAGAGTAGCAGTTGTGGTATCACAATGATAAATAACTTTATGTCATAGTGTCCTTTTGTTTTTGAATGGAAGTCAAAAACTGAATCAAGAATTTTTTAATTCTTGACACAGAAACAAGAAAAGGAGTCTTTAAAAAAAAATGCAGAGAAGACATGGAGTGTTTCAAATGACATCAGTAAGCCTGGCTGGTCGGCTCTAGTCCCCAAAGGTCACCCAAGCAGTGTATCAGACAGTAAACCAGAGGGTCCTCTTTAACCTCCTCTGACCATTTGACAAGCAAACAAGAGAAAATGTGGCTGGTGTGAGTCCACTGCAGAAGTTGGGGGTTCTTTAGTGCGGTAGTGACAATGTTCTGCCTCCCCAGACCTGGCACATTTGAGAAGCTGCTGACGTGTTGATGCCTGCTAAAACGCAACGTGGGAAGAAGAATGAATGTGGGCAAGCTCAGCTAGCCACTCAGAGGGAAATGATCTCATTTCTCCTGCTGGGCAACCCTCAGTTGATGGTAAATGGAAAAAGACAGGGTAACATTTAAATTCCATCATTATGTTATTTTTCTCAAAAGCCACAAGTTTACAGATGATGGTTTCTGTTGTCTCTTAGCTCTCTATCATAGCTATTGCCAGAAAAGGAGAAAGAATCAGAAATACTGTCTTGGCTGGAATTTCTTTCTCCTGCTTCTTTTTGGGGGACATTTCCATTATTTTTTTCAATACACAGGGTTGGCCTTTGGCACTTGTTATGGTCTTATGTGCTGGCTAGTTGGAAGTCATGAATATTGCAGCCTTTAATCCATATTCTCTCTCCCAGTGCAATTTGTCTATGAGATTCTTTTCCTGTCCTGCCAGAGGGTAGTAGAGTTATAATTCATGATCCTGTGATCTTCAACATGGCTTCTGGCACAGTGAGTAAGTTCTTTGTTCTTTCAGGACAGAACTGTCACTCATCACTGAACAGCCCTTCATTTTTTTGTCCCGAACACTGACTCATAGAATCACAGATTCTCAGGGATGGAAGGCAGCCTAGAGGTTGTCTAATCCAACCCCTTGCTAGTTGACTACAGGCAGTGCCTAGACATGGTGAATTACTTCATGTCCCAAATAAGTAAAAATTTAGTGACATGAAAAGGGTGATTCGTGAGGGTCAGAGATAGAATACCTCCAAAAGGACCCTAAAGTAATGTGTGTGCTAAAAGATACATTGAAGAAAAAAGTCATGTTTAGTAACATCTTTGTTTCTATGAGAATTAATCGGGTATAAACCCAAATTCAAAACTAAGAACTTCCTCATTATGTAATGATAGTGATGATAATAAGAAGGGTTAAAATCAGTTATGATTTTTGGAATGCTTGATGTATGTCTGACATGAAGCTAAGTTATTCATGTGAATTATATAGTCATCAAATCACCCTTTTGGGCTGATATTTCCCTTCACTTTGCAGATGAGGATACTGGGTCTTTAGAGAGTTTGAGTTAGTTTGCCCAAGGTCATATACCTAATAAATGTCAAAACTAATACTGGAGCCCAGAACTGTCTTAAGTCTTTACCCCCAGGCCACGCTGCCCTATTATCCTCAAAGGAAGACAGTTGCTATAGGAAATAGTTGTCTCCCAGATTTATCCTCTGCTGCCTGGCTAGCGAGGGGGATTTGTTTCATAATCTTTTCCCTAGACCCCTTGAGGTCCTTCTCAATATAAGTCCTCATGTGAGCTGACGCAGTTACATTTCTTGCTTCTATCCCCTTCACACAAAAGATATTTTGGTTTCAGCCAAGAGCAAGGGAATTATTTCCCTGAGCTTTAAAATGTCTTGGTCGTCCTACTGGTACATTTGGAACAGGTGATATACTTAAAGGGAGAATAACAGCCTATGGTCCTGGACAGCTGGGTTAAGAGGAATTAAAACCCTACTCAGACCCAAAGAATAAGGACCTTTTATACAAACTCTGGGCCCAGCCAGTCAACATCCATAAATCCATCAAGTAGAGCAAAGTTTTTGTCTTAAAATGCCTTGAAGATAAATTTTTCTATTAAGCGTGTCTTCCTTTGAATACCACATCTTTAAAAGCTGGGTTGCTGTGCTGTGATTAAGTAGCAGAAAAGAGTAGGAATACCACAAAAATAAACAACCAGGCTCACTTGTAAGTACTGGTGTGTACCTAACAAAGGCTTCGTGCTTTTGTTTCACGTTCATACTTTCCCAAGTGTTCTCCCATGCTTTATTTTATTTGATCGTCACAACAACCCTATGAGGGAGGCAAGACATATTTTGTTTTCCCAAGTCAGTGAGAAAGAAAACTGAGACACAGAGTTTAAAAGAATAGCTCGAAGTTTTGTGGTGAAATGATGAAGAAGGCAGGACTAGGACCTAGGGATCTTTTTATCTTGTTCTATCTATATCAAATAATTCTATACTGATGGATAGCATGTTTACAAATTTTAATCATTATAAAATATCTCTAACAATTTTATCATCCTCCTTTGGTCTTAAATATCTTGGAGTTAGCAATCTACTTGTTCTTTGATCTTCATGGGAAATTAATACTGTATGTCAAAGCTTTAGAAGATTAAGTCTGTGTTGGAATTTCCTGGATCTAATTCTTGAAAATTCAATATATGGTCATTGTCCTTACTAAATGTTAGCACAGCAATAATACTTAATGAACTTGGAAATGTAATCGGCTGTATTTTTATAAAGAAGAGGTGAAAATAACACTTATTCAATATCCACTACATGCTGCATATTTTATGTAAGTTACTTCATTTAAAGCTCCTCTATACCAAAATAAGAAAATATCACAATTGTCCCACTTTATTTTTTTATTTTTTTGTAGAGACAGAGTCTCACTTTATTGCCCTTGGTAGAGTGCCCTGGTGTCACACAGCTCACAGAAACCTCCAATTCCTGGGCGTAGCCTATTCTCTTGCCTCAGCCTCCTGAGTAGCTGGGACTACAGGCGCCCGCCACAACGCCCGGCTATTTTTCTGTTTTTGCAGTTTGGCCGAGGCTGGGTTTGAATCCGCCACCTTCGATATATGGGGGTGGCGCCCCACTCGATGAGCCACAGGTGCCACCCAATTGTCCCACTTTACATTTAAAACTTGACTCTTAGAGATATTAAATAACAGGACCAAGGTCTCACAGATATTAAATGGTAAAGCTAGACCTCAAACTGATGTTGTCTGACTCCAAAGTCCATATTTTTAACAAATGTGCATACTGTTTTCCAGTAGCTGAAGTTAAAATAAATACTGTAATAGTGGTTCACCTTATGAAGTAGGTACTAAAATCATCTCCATTTTATAGAGGAGGAAACTGAGGCTAACAATGTTATGTAATTTAAATCACATAGCTAGTAAAGGAAGGAACCAGTATAATTACTATACGTTTCTAGCTTTCTGTGTGCCATTTAGACTACACAGTCTATGAACATAAAAAAGAAGTAAAGAATCACTTTGCAGAAATATTTAGAGTTGGCACACATATACACAAAATCACATTGAAAATTCAAAGCCCATGCGAAACATTAGTCCTTTACTCTCAAGGTTACTGACTGGTTATGACAATGTGGGACATTTTTGATGTGCTAAGAAACTTTTAGGGAAAACAGAAGCTATTAAAGAAATCAGTAAAGTTAAGGACAAAAGTATCAACTAAGGCACGGTTTAATTTTCTGGCTATGACAACATTAGCCAATTCATGAACTTGAGCCTTGACATATATAATATTTTACCTTGTATTTGTTTTGGAAATTTTATAGATAAAAATTGAAATAATGATATGATGAACTGCTTAATAACACATGAGCTATGTTGTCAAAACGTTTAAAAAATAAAGTATATGTATATGCGTATACAGACAGACAGGTATCAGTTTGGATCCCAACTCTGTGACTTCCCAGCTGTGTGATCCTGGTCAAGACACTTGACCTTTCTGGGCCTTAGTCTACCAGTCTTTAAAATGAGAATAATGCCGTTGGTGGGACTGCAAACTAATACAGCCTCTTTGGAAAGAATTATGGAGAATCCTTAAAGAACTCAAATAGACTCAAAAGACCTCTCATTTGATCCTACAATCCCATTACTAGGCATCTGCCCAGAAGAAAAATAACCATTTTCTCATAAGGAAATTTGCAATAGTTTATCGGAGGTCAATTTACAATCACCAAGGTGTGGAAACAACCTAAATGCCCATCAACCCAGGAATGGATTAATAAACTGTGGTATAGTGTACACCATGGAATACTATTCAGCCACAAAAAGATGGAGACTTTACATCTTTTGTATTAACCTGGATAGAGTTAAAACACATTCTTCTTAGCAAAGTATCACAAGAATGGAACAGCAAGTGTCCAACGTGCTCAATACTAATATGAAGTCAGTAGACGATCTAATACATGCCCACATAAGAGAAAAACTCAATTCAATTCAAGTTGGGGGGTAAGAGGGGGAGGAAGGCACTTAATGGGCAGAATGTAAGGGTATATGGCACACCTCCTGGGTGTGGGACACAAGTACAAGAGGGACTCTACCTAACAAATGCAAACATTGTAACCTAATTGTTTGTACCTTACATTAATCTGAAATTTTAAAACTAAAC
This sequence comes from Perodicticus potto, assembly GCA_963574655.1. NCBI lineage: Eukaryota > Metazoa > Chordata > Mammalia > Primates > Lorisidae > Perodicticus > Perodicticus potto. The sequence goes on along the minus strand of CAUYRH010089482.1, from coordinate 11,884 downwards.
TAAACTAAACAACTAAAATAAAATAAAACAAAATAAAAGAGAATAATGGTACTCATCCCAGAGAGTTGTTCCAGGCCTCTAGTGAGTTTAAATATGTAAAGCGCAAAGTCCTGTACTTAGTACGTAGCAGTAACTCAACATATATCAGTGCCCTTTGCCTTTTCCTTAAGAATTATTATTTAGGGGTGGCGGCTGTAGCTCAGTGAGTAGGGCGCCAGTCCCATATCCTGGAGGTGGCGGGTTCAAACCCAGCCCTGGCCAAAAACTGCAAAAAAAAAAAAAAAAAAATCATTATTTAAAATTAATCTTCATGCAGCAAAGATATTTCAAGCTCTAAATCATAAATATTAATATATATTATTATAATTAATAGTTTCATAGTATTTCACCATTTCTATTTTGTTACATAGTTGTGGTTCCCCCAGACCCTGCACGTGTATGTGCAGAAACTCACACAAAATAGTGGGTGATTTAATAAGATTTGTGCAAAATTACTGCCTAAACAAATTTTAATTTGTTTACTCTTTTTTTCCCTTTCATACTACTTAGAAATGCTACTTTAAAAACCAGAAATACATGGGAAAGTAAGTAAGTTATCTAAGCAGACACCCAGAATTGCTTGGCGTACTTAATGACAACTGGCAAATGAACCTTTACCCACTCTGATAACACTGCAGAATTTAAAGAGCAACTGTATGTGCCTCCATGCAGCTGTCTAGATTGCTAATGCATGTTCCGAAATAAACAAATTCAACTGCACTCACACACATATCAATTGTCTTTTTCCTTTCCAAATCCAGCTACTCAGCCTTTTTTGAAGCCCATTTTCATAAACACTGTGCTGATCAAGAAGTGTCTGAAGATGGGAGGATAGAGAAAGCTTGTATTGTTTATTGAGTATCAGAGGATGCTTCCTTCAAGAGACCTAAGGCATGTGTGAGTGCTATCCTAAGAGCCACATTTTAAAGGGGTGAAGTCATTGCTAGCGCTGCTTTAGAGAGTGTGCTAGTGCCAAAGATGATTCTCAACAGCATTTCCAGATCTGCTTTTTAAAAAAATTCCAGAGACTTATTTTAAACATATAAATCAAGAGAGAAACAAGACAAAGGTTCAGCAGTTCACTTCTATGCATTACTCCCCTTCTCCTTGGAACTCAATTTCTTAGCCAGGTTGCCTTTTGGGGCTAAAAATAAGGGAAGAAAGAAATAGGGGAGACAAAGTCAAGAATTCAATAAAGAGATGAGCAACACAAACATGGAATAATTAATAAACCTAAGCAAGAGAAAGTTGAGGAGAAGGAAAGTTACTTAAAATCAGAGAAAGTGGACAGGAAGAAAAGTTTCTTAAAATTTGCTTACAGAAAAAAAACAAAAAAACCCCCATTTTGCTATTGAATGGCCTTTAGTCTGAAATTAGAATCCTATAAAGTCTAAACAAAGAGCCACATTTAATTCCCTGAGAAGCTCCAATTTTAACTTTGCTTTAACAATAAAAAATTTTGTGTGGAAATTCAGAAAGCACCACACACACAAAAAATTGAAGAATGTAAAAGCCTCACCTAGGTAATCTTGGAAGTCTTGCATAAAGGGAAAATGAAAATCTTTTCATGAAATTGCCCTTTACTCAAAAAGTCTACTAATTCTGACCTTTTGGGTTTTGTAAAACATCAAATGCAGATTAAGTGAAAATGAAATCACTGGGCATTGGATTTTAGAGAAAGGAAAGGGCTAATCAAGAATGCTTTTTATTGGTAAGAACTGTGCAGGTGAATATGGTGCTTGGTAATTATTCAGACAAGAAAGTGGGTATAAATAAGCTTTCTTTCCTACCAGGAGGCTGGGTGCACACTTTGTTCTCTGAGAAAAAACCTTATACCTTGAATAAAGGCAATATACTTACACTGGGCGTTAGCAGGAGTCTGACCGATAGAAGTCTGTTCCTTTGTAGGAAACAGGAGCAATTCCCAGCGTGGAAAGTATATAAACGCACACAGAGGCATCATGCCCACTCTCTCCCTTCCTGCATCTTTTGTCTCCAAACCTAAGGGACCACACACTATCTCCCTTTCAAAGGCCTCAGTCTGACACCCTTGGACATTTCCATTTCTTTCTTTCTTTTTTTTTTTTTTTTTTTAGACAGATTCTCACTCTGTTGCCCTGGGTAAAGTGCTAAAGCATCATAGCTCACAGCAACCTCAAACTCTTGGGTTCAAGTGATTCTCTTGCCTCAGCCTCCCGAGCAGCTGGGACTACAGGTGCACATCACAACACCCATCTAGGTTTTCTATTTTTAGTAGAAATGGAGTCTTGCTCTTGTTCAGGCTGGTCTTAAACTCCTGAGCTCAAGTAATCCACCTGCCTTGGCCTCCCAGAGTGCTAGGATTACAAGCGTGAGCCACCACACCAGGGCCAACACTCTTAGACATTTCAAGTTTATCCTGGCCACACTCATATTTAATATTCTAGATTAAAATTGAAGGATATTAGAGTGGGAAGTTACCTTATGTATATATATATAGTCCAGTCACTCAGCTCTTGCAACAATGACAAGATTTAAATTATTTATTTATTTATTTATTTATTTATTTTATTTATTTTTTTTTTTGGTAGAGACAGAGTTTCACTTTATTGCCCTCGGTAGAGGGCCGTGGCATCACACAGCTCACAGCAACCTCCAACTCCTGGGCTTAGGCGATTCTCTTGCCTCAGCCTCCCGAGTAGCTGGGACTACAGGCGCCCACCACAACGTCCGGCTATTTTTCTGTTTTGCAGTTTGGCCGAGGCCGGGTTTGAACCCGCCACCTTCGGTATATGGGGCCAGCGTCCTACTCGATGAGCCACAGGCACCGCCCTAGATTTAATTATTTAATTGGCCAATAAAATTTCCTTACTTTTGTAAGAAAAAAAAATCCATGGTTATTCTCAAATAATAAATTAAATTACTCTGCTATTAGGTTGGCCTCTACAAAGTATTTGTGCCTTAGCTATAATCTGGCTATTTCAGTGATCATTCATGAAAATATATCACTTTTTGAGTCTTTTTAAGCATTTTAGAGGTGAATTGAAAGTATTTATTTCTTGGCCAGGCACAGTGGCTCATGCCTGTAATCCCAGCTCTCTGGGAGGCCGAGGTGGGTGGATTGCCTGAGCTCACAGGTTCAAGACCAGCCTGAGCCAGAGTGAGACCCTGCCTCTACAAATAGCCGGCCTGTAGTCCCAGCTACTCTGGAGGCTGAGGCAAGAAAATAATTTGAGCCCAGGAGTCTGAAGTTGCTGTGAGCTATGACACTATGGCATTCTACCATGGATGACAAAGTGAGACTCTGTCTCAAAAAAAAAGAAAAAAATAACTTCTCCGCCTTTTGGCTAAGATCAAGTGTAAAAAAAAAAGAAAAAAAGTAAGTTTTTTACTTCTATTACTTATGATCCCCTCTATCGCCCATACACATAAACCTGGGAAAGAGGGAAAATCAGAAAAATAGGTGTCAGGAGAGGCTGAAGACAGCAACTGGAAGTTGCCTGGAATGAATGAGCGTGAAAGGAGCGGAGATGCCTTTGAAATTTTATTTTTCAACAAACTAAAATCACAGAACGGATGCTGCAGATTTGTAAATGGATAAACACTGTTTATGTCTACATCTTTATCTCTTTGCAATCACCTCAACATTGAACTGCACTGTGTATTAAAGATATCTAGTCATTCTTCAGTTACAGTTTATTTCCTTTGATGAAAATCATCCGGGTGTGTGGATTTCCCCTAGATTAAGAGTGAGAACTAGGATTGACACAACACCAGAGTAGAATCCATAATATTTAGTACACATCAAGGTTGTTTCCAGGGATCAAACAGTAGAAAAACACATCAACATAATTCAGGGCAAAACAAAATATAGAACTATCCCACTTATCCAGTCATTTAGCATACAGACCTACACAGAAAGTCCTATAATTTCTCCTAGTAGTACAAAGTGTGTTACCTTAATCACGCTACGGTTAGACGATTGTACAAAAAGTAAAAAAAGAAGATTGGAAGGGACAAAAAAGAATGCTGATAGTAAAACAGAAAAATATGCAAATACCCAGGGTCCAAGCTTAGCACACTATGGGTAACTACTAACAGCTAGTTAGTCCTCAAGAGCCCCAGGGCATGGCTGTTTGATATTCAGTGTGATAATTACATTTATAACGCAACTCTGCCACCTCCAACATCATACTCCTCAGCAATTATCATTCCACCCTGTGAGCTCTCCTCTCCATTTGCCGAGTTTCAAGGGCATATCTGAACTAAAGTATCTTCCCTTCCATAATGCCTGTGTATGCTTCTATGGCTGCCTTGCCACTCCAATATGAGTTTGATGGCTCCTTATGTGTTCTCAATGCATCCTGAAGTTTCATTTAAAGTACTAGATAAAGTAGTAATTAAATAAGTATTTGTGTAATTATTTTATCAACACATATGTTCCTTCCTTTAGTACTTCTTGAATGATCACCTACTCTGAGCCATGCACTGTACTAGGCACAGGAGTACAGGAGGGAACTCAACAGACATGGGTCCTGTTCTCATGAGGTGTCAGAGGAGACTGTGACTAATTGCACCATTCATTAGTTAAGCACACTTGTTTAATGACAACCTCCTTTGTGAGATTGTAAACATAGTGAGGCAGGAAACTTTTCCATCTTGCTCAGCCTTGGAGGACTCTCATTGGGAACTGGCTAAGAAAGCTTTTGCTTCAGTGAAAAGCATCCCATGGGCATCTGAGGTAAGCAATAAGGCTGTTTCTGCAAGTTCTCAGAAGACAATATGCCAGGTTCCCCCTTGGCCAAGGGAGAAGACCTGAGTTGGTTTCCCTGAGTTCCAGAGTTTCAGTGGGTCAGGACTTTAAGCTAGATCAGTCAGCAAGGGTTCTGACAAGGAAAACAGTGCTTGGAATCTGGAATTTATGGGGTCTTATTTGTTATACTTCTAAATTCTCAAGATTGACCCTGGAGTGGTTTTGTAGTATTTCACAGTCTCAGGACAGAAAGAAGACAACTTCTACAGCTACGCATGAAGACTTCAGTAAGAATAAGTGTGGTTTCCTGCTATAGACCAAGTCTTTATGTATCCGCAAAATATGTTAAAACTTAATCCACAGGGCGGTGCCTGTGGCTCAAGGAGTAGGGCACCAGCCCCGTATACGGGGGAGTGGCGGGTTCAAACCTGGTCCTGGCCAAAAACTGCAAAAAAAAAAAAAGAAAGAAAGAAATTAATCTACAATGTGATGGCATTTGGAGGTGGAGCCTTTGGGAGGTGATTAGCTCTTGAAGGCAAATCCTGCATAAATGGTATTGCTGCCCCAATATAAAAGAGACCCCAGGGATACCCCTCACCCTTTCCACCATGTGAGGATATAACAAAAAGATGTTGTCTCTGAACCAGGAAACAGGACCGCACCCAACTCTAAAGATACCAATCTTTGATCTTGGGCTTTTCAGCTTCCAGAACTGTGAGAAATAAATTTTTATTGTTCATACATCACCAAGTTTATTGTATTCAGCTATAGCAGTCCACACAAGAAAAGAAAAAGTGTGGAGCGGGGAGAATAGATAGAGGGAGGGTAATTGGTGGGATCACACCTACGGTGCATCTTAGAAGGGTACAGGTGAAACTCACTAAATGTAGAATATAAATGTCTGAACACAATAACTAAGAAAGTGCCATGAAAGCTATATTAACCAGTTTGATGAAACTATTTCAGATTGTATGTGAAACCAACACATTGTACCCAATGATTGTATTAATGTACACAGCTATGATTTAATAAAAAAAAGAAAAGAAAAAGTAATTTGGATAAATACCAGGGCATTTGAGATTTGGGTTCTGGGATTCACCAGGAGTGGTATTCTTCTCTTTATAATTCATGCAGTAAGTCAAATGGGAAACAGTTAACAGCCTAGCATCACTCTTCATAAAGGCATTAATTTAACAAAATTCTTGCTGTTGCTTTTGCATACAAAAATGATTCCCAGTTTTATGTGTATGACATATAAATTTTAATTTGTAACAAGAATGCTACTAGCTGTCCCAGGATGCAATAGACATTTCCAGGATCATGAGCTATCTATTTACATCCTGGACGGGGGTCATTCCCAGGCTATATATGGTAATTTTTAATTTAAAAAATTTACTATTATTGTTATAAAACAATATATGCTTCTATAGAAAATCTGTGAAATACAAAAACGAGGAAATGAGGAAGACAATCACTATTAACATCTCAGTATATATCCTCCCAAATACTTTTCCTATAAATTATTGCAGAATACAGCAAATTCAATACCATACTAAACCAAGTAACTTTCCCTCGTTCCTACAGTTCCTATGGGTCCCCTGACTGAATGTCCCTTTGGAACCTTGAGAAACAGATTTCAAGCAAAAGAACTGGCCTGGAATACCAATTCAGAGTCATTAGCCCAAGGTGGTAGCTGAAGCAGTCAGAGATAATATTATCTACCACTTAAACCAATAGCTTACTATGTACCAGGAGCTGTGCTAAAGTAACATTACATACATTCTTTCTAATCCCCAGAGGAATCTTTTGAACCTGTACTTATCCTCATTCAACAAATGAGAAAACCAAAACTCAAAAAAAGGTAATTTATTAGTTTTCTATTGCTGCCATAAAGAATTAACACAAACTTCTTGACTTAAAACATCACAAATTTATTAGCTACAGTTCTGTAAGTCAAAGACTAAGCACAAAATGGCTTGTATAGTTTTCTGCATAGAGTCTCACAAGTCCAAAATCAAGACTGGGCTGCATTCCTTTCTGAAGGCTAAGGGAATGAATCTGTTTCCAAGCTCATTCAGGATGTCAGAAGAATTCCATTCTTTTCCAGTTGTAGGACTACAGTCTTAATTTTTTTTTTTTTTTTTTTGAGACAAAGTCTCACTCTGTCACCCTGGGTAAAGTGCAGAAAAAATTAACAAAATTCAGTGCTTTTTAATGATTAAAAACCCTCAATAAACTAGGCATAAAAGAACATTTTTTTTCCAAAATTATAAAAGCCAGGGTCCTGCCTGCAGCCCCATATGCCAGAGGTGAATAAGACAAGAGTGATGGGCGGCACCTGTTGCTCAGTGGGGAGGGTGCCGGCCCCACATACCGAGGGTGGCGGGTTCGAACCCAGCTTGTTGTGGCAGGCGCCTGTGGTCCCAGCTACTTGGGAGGCTGAGGCAAGAGAATCACCTAAGCCCAGGAGTTGAAGGTTGCTGTGAGCAGTGTGACGCCACTGCACTCTATTGAGGGCCGATAAAGTGAGAATCTGTATCTACAAAAAAAAAAAAAAAAAGACAAGAATGTCCTTCGTCACCATTTTAACATAATGCCAAAGTCCCAGCCAGAGCAATTAGGCACAAGAAAGAAATTAATGGCATGCAAATATGGAAAGACGAGGTCAGACTATCCCTTTGCTGATGATATGATCTTATACCTAGAAAAATCCAAAGATTCCACCAAGAGACTCCTGGAATTTATAAACAAATTCAGCAAAGTCTCAGGATATAGTATTAATGGATACAAACCAGTAGGATCCCTATACACCAATAACAGTCAAGCTAAAAGTCAAATCAAAGACTCAATACCATTCACAATAGCTACAAAGAAAATAAAATACCTAGGAATATAATATACTTAACAAAGGAGGTGAAAGATCTCTACAAAGAGAACTATGAACACTAAGAAAAGAAATTGCAAAGGATACAAACAAATGGAAAAACATACCATTCTCAAGGATAAGTAGAATCAACATTATTAAAAAGTCCTTACTACCAAAAGTGATTTACAAATTTAATGCAGTCCCCATCAAAATACCAATGTCGTATTTCACAAATCTAAAAAAAAAAAAAATTAAACTCTTCATTGAGAACCAGCAAATACCCCGAATAGCCAAGGCAATCTTAAACAAGAGGAATAAATCTGGAGGCATCACATTGCTAGACTTCAAACTATACTTCAAGGCCATAGTAACCAAAACAGTATGGTATTGGCACAAAAATAGAGACCGGAACAATGAAACAGAATTCTTCTTCTGTTTTTAAGAAGAATTATCCCTCTATTTTAAGGTCACTTGATTAGCAACCTTAGTTACATCTGCAAAGTCCTTCCATTGATGTACCTAGATTAGTGTTTGATTAAACATGAGAGGATGAAAATCATGGGGAAACATCTATAAAGTTTTACTTACCACGGGGTATTTTCCCCAAGGTCACACAGCTAATTAAGTGGTAAGCCTGGGATAGAATTCAGGCTTTCTAAATCCAAAACAGTTTACTATGTGTAACTCCTAGTTCCCTCCCCTCAGGCCTTAGCACTATATTACCAAAGGCACATTTACTGCAATTCTTTGTACCCAGTAAATTATGTGCATCTTTTAACAATAAATTACAAAGCATGCTAAATGATAAAAAACACAGTTTGAAGGGATTGAACAAGTATTAGAACCAGAGTCAGGTATGGTAGAAATGTTGGCATCATCAGATCAGACTTTTAAATTATGATTAATATGCTAAGAACTTGAAATGGAAAAAGTAGACAACATGCAAGAACAGATGATTAACATAAGCAGAGAGGTGGAAATTCTTTTCTTTTTCTTTTGAGACAGAGCCTCAAGCTGTCACCCTGGAGAGAGTGCGATGGCATCACAGCTCACAGCAACATCCAATTCCTGGGCTCAAGTGAATCTCTTGCCTCTGCTTCCCAAGTAGCTAGGACTGCAGGCGCCCTCCACAACGCCCGGCCATTTTTTGGTTGCAGCCGTCATTTGGTGTTTGGCGGGCCGGGCTGGATTCGAACCCACCAGCTCAGTGTATGTGGCTGGCGCCTTAGCCCACTGAGCCACAGGCACTGAGCCAGAGAGGTGGAAACTCTAAGAAAGAATCAAAGATAAATTCTAGAGATCTGTCAGTGCCTGTAGCTCAGTGAGTAGGGGGCAGGCCTCATATACTGAGGGTGACAGGTTAGAACCCAGCCCCAGCCAAACTGCATCAAAAAATAGCTGGGTGTTGTGGCAGGCACCTCTAGTCCCAGCTACTCAGGAGGCTGAGGCAAGAGAATCGCCTAAGCCCAAGAGCTGGAGGTTGCTGTGAGCTGTGATGCCAAAGCACTCTACTGAGCGCAACAAAGTGAGACTCTGTCTTTAAAAAAAAAAAAAGAAGAAAGAAAAAGAAATTCTAGAGATCAACAACACTGTAATAGAAATGAGCCTTTGATGGGCTCACTAAGTAGACTGAATACAATTGAGGAAAGAATCTCAGAATTTGAAGGTAAGATTAACAGAAGCTTCCAAAACCGAAAAGCAAACACAAAAAAGACTGGGGAAAAAATGCAGTCTGAGAAGTGTGAGACAACTTCAAAATTGTGTACCATGCATGTAATGAGACTACCAGAAGAAGAAAAAGAGAAAGGAACTGAAGAAATATTAGAAGCAATAATGACTGAGAATTTCCCCCAATTATCATCAGACGTCAGACCACAGATCCAAGAAGCTCCATGAAAACTAAGCAAGATAAATGCCCAAAACTACTCTGGGGAATATTGTACTAAAACTTTAGAAAAGCAGAAGTAAAGAAGCTATCTTGAAAGAAGCCAGAGGGAAACACATCTTACCTATAGAGAAATAAAGTTAAGAATTACATCCAACTTCTCAGAAACCATGCAAGCAAGAAGATAGTGAAGTAGAACTTATTTATAATGTTAAGAGAAAAAAATCACAACAACCTAGAATTCTGAACCCTGCACAAATTATCCTTCAAAAATGAATAATTAAAACATTCTGGGGCAGCGCCTGTGGCTCAAAGGAGTAGGGCGCCAGCCCCATATGCCATAGGTGGCGGGTTCAAACCCAGCCACGGCCAAAACCACACACACACAAAAAAAGTTCTCACATAACAAAAATTGAGAGAATTGGTTGCCAATATGCCATGCAAGAAATGCTAAAATACCTTCCTCAGAGAGAAGGAAAATAATATAGATCAGAAACTTGAATGTACATAAAAGAAGAACACTGGAGAACAGTTTTTATTTTTCTTATTTTTAATTGGTCTGACAGATAACAATTTTATCAAACTAATCGCAACAATGTATCTGATTATGTATCCTAGTGTGTGTATATGTATATGCTTATGTACAAGTGAAATGAATGACATTAATTAGAAAAGAGAATTAGGAATATTTAGTTGCTATAAGATACTTACATTACCTGCAAAATGTTTTTGGAGGGATAGTCTCACTGTTGCTCTGGGTAGAGTGCTGTGGTGTCAGCCTAGCTCACAGCAACCTCAAACTCTTGGGCTTAAAATATCCTCCTGCTTCAGCCTCCCGAGTAGCTGGGACTACAGGTGCCTGTCACAATGCCCTCCTAATTTTTCTATTTTTAGTAGAGATGGGGTCTCACTCTTACTTGGGCTGGTCTTGAACTCCCAAGCACAAGCATCCTTCTGTGAGGCCTCCTAGAGTGCTAGGATTACAGGTGTAAGCTACCATGTCAAGCCTGCAAAGTGTTATTGAATGTGGGCTTCAATTAGTTATAAATGTATATTGCAAACTCTAGGGCTACAAGTAAAGGTATTTTTTTTTTTTTTGGAGACAGAGTCTCACTATACTGCCCTCAGTAGAGTGCTGTGGCCCCACAGCTCACAGCAACCTCAAACTCTTGGGCTTAAGCGATTCTCTTGCCTCAGCCTCCCAAGTAGCTGGGACTACAGGAGCCTGCCACAATGCCCAGTTATTTTTTTTGTTGCAGTTGTCATTTTTGTTTAGCTGGCCAGGGCCGGGTTCGAACCCACCACACTCTGTGCATGTGGCCAGTGCCGTAACTATTGTGTTATGGGTGCTGAGCTGAGTAAAGGTATTTTTAAAAGAAATACAATCAATGGGCTAAGAAAGGAGATAAAATGGAATAATATAAAATACTGCACTAAAACCAGAAAACATAAAAAAAGAAAGACAAAAATAGAAACAAAGAACAAAGATGACAAATAGAAAAGAATAATAAATACAGTAAATATTAATCCATTCACACCAATAATCACTTTAACTGTCCATGGTCTAAATGTACCAATTAAAAGACAGAGATTGTCAAAATGGATCAAAAAAAAAAAGAAACAAAAAAAACAAGACACAACTATATGTTATCTATAAGAAACCCACTTTAAATACAAAGACACATATAGATTAAAAGTAAAGAGATGGAATTATGGCTGCCAAAGGGCGTTTTTAATTAACAGGTAAAAAATTTTAGTTATACCAGATGAATAAGTTCTAGAGATTTGTACAACAATGTACCTATACATAACATACCTAACAGATAACAGTTTTATCAAACTAACAGCAACAATATCTAGGCTGAAGAGATCCTCCTGCCTAAGCCTACTGAGTAGCTGGGACTACAGGCACTGAAACATTTGCCTAAAGGATAGATATCACGTCAAGTGTTTTAAACCACAGTAAAATTAAGAATACATAAATGAATCATACAATGTCTTCTGTCAGTCCACAATGGAATTAATCTAGATAATAATAACAAAAAGATAACTGGAAGGTGGCATCTGTGGCTCAAAGGAGTAGGGTGCCGGCCCCATATGCTGGAGGTGGCGGATTCAAATCCAGCCTCAGCTAAAAACCGCAAAAAAAAAAAAATAGCTTATTTTTGTTGTTGTTGAAGACTGCCATGGCAGTCTTCTTCATGAAGTCTTTACCCGGGCTGATATCTTCCAGTGTTTTTCCTATGCTTTCTTTCAGGATTTTTATTGTGTCGTGCCTTAAATTTAAGTCCTTTATCCAACTTGAATCAATTTTTGTGAGTGGAGAAAGGTGAGGGTCCAGTTTCAGTCTTTTACATGTGGA